>PVIH01015640.1:25030-48917 GCA_004025045.1 Sigmodon hispidus | reverse complement strand
CCTTACCTGCTGAGTCATCCCAGCCTGCTGGCTTGCTACCTTATCTCATTGGTCTGCTATCTTAGTTTTTGAGATAGAGTCTCTCAGAGAACCTGGAGCTCACTGATCCAGCTAGACTGGCCAACCAGCAAGTCTCCAGGACCTTCCTGTCTCTGTCTCCCTAGTGCTGACATTACGAATACACTCCTCCATGTTGGGCTTTCTGTGTGGCTTCTGGGGTCTTGCTGCTGCACGGAAAATGTGTGGGAAGCATTTTACCAACAAAGCCCCCCTGAGCCCACTGAAGGGCATCATATTGATGTCTATATTTGGCTTTCCCTTTAATGTCCCAGCTTCCCCTTCTTTTTCTAATTCATCCCACTCCATTCTTTATTTTTGACATTTTATTTAAAACATTTTTATACATATCAACTACAGTTTCCCTTTCCTCCCCGCCTCCCACACATTCCCCAGCTCCCCCATCCTCTTCTCAAAGAGAATAAGGAACACCCATAATCCTAATAATAAGGCTTCCCATGGGGAGTCAGTGAAGTCTGGGACATCAAATTAAGGCAGGACCAAGGCCCCCCCCACACACTGCATCTAGGCTGAGCAAAGCATCCCTCTATAGGAAATGAGCTCTAAAAAGCCAGCTCATGCACCAGGGATAAATCCTGGTCCCACTGACAACTGCTCAAGCCACACTGCTGTGGGATTATGCTCTTGTACATTATAAATATTTGTCCCTCCTATTGGTTTAATAAAACACTGATTGGCCAGAAGGTAGACAAGAAATATGAGCAGGGCTACCAGACTAAGAAAAAGAAGAGCAGGGCAGAGATACCAGGGAGCTGCAGAAGAAGCAGGATGAGAATGTTGTTCTGAGAAAAGGTACTAAGCCATATGGCTAATCATGGGTTAGTAAGACTAAAAGTTAGCAATGATATGCTTGAGCCATAAGCCAAATAGCATGTAATTAATGTAAGACTTTGTGTGATTATTTGAGACTGCTGGCTCCGGATCTTGGGCTAGGCCAGGACAGAAACTTCATACTACATCACACAACTGTCATTAATTTAGAGGGCCCAATTTGGTCCCATGCAGGTTTCCTAGCTGTCAGTCCAGAGTTGAGGAACTCCTAGTAGCTCAAGTCAGCTGTCTGTGTGGGTTTTCCTATCTTGATCTTGACTCCTTGGCTAGTATAATGCCTCATCCCTCACTTTGATTGGATTGGGAGGTTGGCCCAGGGCTTAGCTGTGGATCCCCACACCATTCTTAATGAGATTACAACAGTATGTTAATAACATAACATGATAATAACACAGAGAGAGAGGCTCAGAGACCAACTGCCCTGTGTCTACAGGTTATTCTACTCTAGTGAGCATGTGACATGACACCTTCTGGCCTTGAAGGACACTACATTCATGTGAACATACAATCACACACAAGCACACACACAAATGAAAATAAAATAAATATTTTCTAAATTTTAATCAACTGTACTTATAGTATACCACTGATCACTCTGCTGAATGAGAACTACAATCTCTCTCTCTCTCTCTCTCTCTCTCTCTCTCTACCATTCTTTGATGTAACAGAGCATAGTTCTCCTGAACCTCACATAATGGTTTATGTTTTCACACTTGTTGCATAATCTGTTCTTGTTTCTAGAGATTTTTTTCCTTCCCTATTTATCCTCTGGGTCCAGTTAATATATTTTATCTCTGAGAAGAATAGCCACCACCCAAATCTTATACAAGTAAACATCAGTGACTTAACCCATGCAAAAGATTTGGTAAAAGCAGGGAAGGGCAGGCAAAGTATTCCATAAACTATAGTCTATTGTAGCTTGAGATGTTGATGGAGAGAGAGAGAGAGAGAGAGAGAGAGAGAGAGAGAGAGAGAGAGAACACTCACTCAAGGAATTACTCTTTTTAATGAGGTCCCACCGCCTAAGTTTCTATTACTACGAGCCCATCAAATATGAGTACACCATTGGAGTCCTTTATCGATGAGGTCAGAAAGCTTATGATCCAACTTTTCCTACAAGTGTCATTTCTGAACAAACTCCATGAAGAATATGTATGAAAGAAAATGTGTGAAAGGGACTGAGAACAGTTCAAACAGAGAGTTCAAGGTGAGGAAAAGCAGCAGCATAGTGTTGACTCCGAATAGCAAGTGGGATGCAGAGCAGAAGTCAGGAGTCCAGAGCAGAAGAAGGGTTGTTTATCTGCAGCCGTTTCTCAGGAGCAGCTGGGAACAACTGTGCAGGGCAAGGCTACTCTAGCATCAGTACCAGCAAGGACCGTGCACACTAGCACCTCACTGCACTTGGCACCTGTCACGTGCAGCACCTCCCCGTACTGAGATGTTCTTCCTTGCAAACACTCAAGAGAAAGCTTAGCAAATGGGTTAAGAATGGAGAGAGGCCGGCGACTGACTTTGTGGGTCTCCCTAGAGACCCAGATCCCAGCCCACTCATGAGCAATGTCTGCTGATTTCTTCAGGATGCACACTATTCCAAGGCTGCCAGTGTCCAAGGGATGCTCATTACCTGTGCATAACAGTGAATACCTGCTCAGCTTGGCTCTGCTTTCCTGTCCTCAAAAACAAAAGCTTAACCTGTTCTCTTTTGTTTCTCCAGCATCCCACACTTGGTCTCATTCACCCCTTCTATCTAGAGGAAAGACTGGAAGTTTCACACTGCATTAGTTCCATCTACGCCCTTGTTGATATCAGCATCTTACTCAACATAGTTCCTATGTATGAGGAAAACCAAAGCCCAAATCAGCTCCCAGGAGAATGAGTACACACAGAGCACCAAGGTGAATAGTCCCATCTTTGCTCACCCCTGTGTGTGGTCAGCATTTCACACTGAACTTAACAAATGTAGACAAAAACCAAGTGATATATTCAGATATTGTCTCAGGTTACATGAGGATACAGTGAGAGACAGATGCTATCCAGAGTCCCGTGGATAAGGCTTCCTAGTTAGAGCAGCTGTCACATCTGAAGGTATGGAAGGATCTGTCCATCCAGTTCAGAGACAATGCTCACAGATGCAGGTTGCTTCCTCCACCAGAGCAAGGAACAGAACAGTGATGTCTTTAGTAATGGTTCATGAATTCACTGTAGCCTGCTTGAAGAGTGAATGTCTCTAGGATCACACCCTGGGGTTACCTGGCATTAAAGACACTGTTACCTGCCACCCCTTCTTCTAGTTTTATTGTTCCTGGTAATCTGGGGATAGCTGTCCAAGCTGTAACTCCAGGGAAGCTGCCAAGCAAAGGCTCTTGGCAGGCCCTTGTTCCCTTAGAATATGAGGGGGTATTATTCTTATGCCACATAGAAATATACATTAGAATATTCCTCAAGAAAAGGTTTCTACCTGGTTGTTCAACAGTCTGTTCAATAGTTTAACAACCTGACAGAAACCATTCATTCATTTATTCATTTATTCATTCATTCTTTTTATTACTTATCATCCTGCATTAAACAAGTACATGTAGGCTACCCATACACCCTTCCAATCCACTCACCCATAATCTATCCATTTAATCTTGGGGTCTAGTTAGAGTGAGGTTTAGATTCTCCTATAGAAAGGTCTGCAGATAAGGGGAAGGCCCAAGATGACTAATTAGAACAAAATCGGTGAGCATTTTGGCATTATAGGTGATGAAGTTTGTAGTTGCCAATTTTCAGAAGAAATGAGGCTTTGAGAGGGAGCAGAGCACAGTTGACACCATTCAGCATGGGAGTGAGGTCAGCGTGGAAGAAGAGAGAAACATTCCTGATGCCTGGAAATCTGACCATCCATCATTCATCCCACCTACCCATTCTTCCATCCATCTAATCTACCCATTTATCTATGCACTCATGCTTATCTTTCCCATCCATCCAATCAAACCATCATCCATATATCCACTCACCATCTAATTTACTCATCTCTCCACCCATCCCATCATCCATCCACCTACCCATCCACCCACCCATCCACCTACCCATCCACCTGCCCATCCACCCATCCACTCATCCATCCACCCACCCACCCATCCACCCACATACCCATCCATCCACCCACTCACCCACTCACCCACTCACCCACCTACCTACCCATCCGCCTATACTTTCATTGTTTTGTGCAGGATAAGCAAGTTATATGAGGAGCAGCAGTTATACAGAGTGGAGTTGTTGTTCCTCTGAGAAAGTGGTCCAGAATGGTCTCTCAGATGCTGAGGAATGTGTTGCCTGTGTTGAGGATTACAAACCACATTGGTTTATTTCTGTATAAGAGTTGGAGACAGATGCATCAGGAATCTTTATTCTTGTGTGAAGCCTAGCACAGGCTAAAGGTGCCAGGCAGGATCGGAGGCTGTTATAGAGAGGAGGGCTAAAGGGATACAAATTGTTAGACCCATAGCTGGTCCCATGTCACCATTGCCGGCCTCTTCTGGTGCTGTGTGGCCTCTGTCCAGTTCCAGGCCTGCAGGGGAAACACTCAGATTCTATAGCACATTATCAAAGCTGGATCCAGCAATGGCAGGACCATCCAGCTGGATCTGGAGGGAGCCTCTCTGTAGCTATTTACACCTTGGCTGGTGCAGAGGCTCCTTGGCCTGCATGGGCTGCAGGTGTGGCTGGTCTTATCATATTGGCCCTAAGTCACACTGTTTGCCCAGCTGGGCTCTAATTAGAGTGAGGTTTAGATTCTCCTACAGGAAGGTCTGCAGATAAGAGGAAGGCCCAGGATGACTAATTAGGGCAAAATCAATGAGCCCTTTTTGGCATTATAGGTGATGAGGTTTGTAGCTGCCAGTTTTGAGGAGGAGTGAGGTTTTGAGAGAGCAGAGTACAGATGATGCTATCTAGCATGGGAGGGAGGTCAGCTTGAAAAAGGAGAGAAACATTCCCGATGTGATTAAGTGCCTGGAAATCTGAACGGAGACATTCTTGCCTTTTTTAGTGGAAGAGAAAGCTGTGGAAAGCGCAGGCCTTGGGTCAGCCTACCTGCTGTCAGCTGAAGGCCTCTACCTCACCTTCTCTGTTCGTGGATGAAAGCTTTTATGAAACTTGACTTGACACCCAAAGCATCTCTCTCTCTCTCTCTCTCTCTCTCTCTCTCTGTGTGTGTGTGTGTGTGTGTGTGTTCATGGACATGTGAAGGTCAGCCATGTCCAAGTATCTTCTTCATATTTTTCTCCACCTTATCTTTTGAGACAGGGGCACTCAGGAAACCTAGACTGAGCAGTGAAATGACCCTCCCCCCATCCTCCTCTGATTTTGGATCATTCCCTGAAGCCTAGCGAATCTGACGTTCTTCTAAATCTCCATGTAGTGAGGATGTTGCGGAAGGCTTGGCAGGGAGCAGAGAAGTAGGAGATCCTGGCCTCACCAGACCAGGCAGCATATGAATTGCCTTCACATACCAGAAGGCTTCTCTTCCATGTAGATGAAAATTGTACATACTAGCCTTAGGCCTGTGCCTTGAACACTGAATGTCCATACTAGATGGTGGCCCCAGTGTTTGGAATGTCTTACGGTTTCCTTGTTCTCTAAGCTAAGGTAGAGCTTATCCATAGGGGCTCCCCAGTTCTGGATTGCTATATTTTCCATACATAGCTTTGGATGCTTATCTCTGTTGTTACTGGCATCACGATATTAATTAATCTTAAGACCTTTGATTCAACTATCGACTTCTGCTTACCTTGGAATCCAAGGAGCAATTAGACTCCTAAATTCCTGAGAACCTAAAGTATTAGAGAGTTACTATTAACTTAGTTTGCCTTAGTCAAATCCTCTGCGGCAGTGTTTGATATCAGAATCTTGGACAGAGTCTTCAAGTGAGTGTGAGAAGATCCCACTGAAAACCACTGAAGATCACATAGGGTGAGGTGGTGGACATTTGAGAGCTGGGACCTAGTGGAAGAAGTTAAGTGATTGTAGGTGTCACCTTGAAGAAGCTGTTGGGATCCTGGTCCCTCCTTGCTCTGTCTTTTTCTTGTCTCCTGGCTGTCATGAGGTGGATAGACATCCTCCACCACAGATGCCACTGTGCTGTCCTCTGTTGCCACAGTCCAAAAGCATCATTGCCAAGTAACTGTAGGATGAACCCTCTGAAAATGTGAGTGGAAATGTCCCTCCTCATAAGCTGTGTATCTCAAGTATTTTGCCACAGTGACAAAGACAAGACTCAAATTCTTGAGGGAGGGCCTCCTATGGCATTGTAGAAATGTCTTGTGTGCTTGATGCTGGTGTGAAGATCTGTCTTGAAAAAAATTGTACCGGGCATATCCCTATTATTGAACATGTCAAGTGTGACTTTGAAATTTTTGATCAGGACCTCAAGCATTTTCCTGAATTAGTGGCTAATACATTCACACTTGTTCAGTTAAATGGACTGAACCTGACATTTAGATCTAGTGTATGCCAGACCCTGGGCTAGGAACTGTTCTCTACACTGCTTTTTGTAAGGTACTCAATAACTATCATGGCTCAGCTTCCAGAAAAGGAAACTAGGTCTTGGAGAACTTGGGAAATGTACCTAGACCCAGAACATTGGAGATCTGGTCTAAATACAGATATGTGAAGTAGAGGGATCCTCTCTTGAAAGATCTATTTAGATATAATTGAACATATGTAGCATATGTTTTATAATTGCTAATTTCATTTAGACAGGGTCTTTTGGAGCACATGCTAGCCTAGAACTCACTACAAAGCCAAGGAAGACCTTGAACGTCTGATTCCCCTATCTCTGTCTCTTGAGATTACAGGTCTACATCACCATAGCCTGCTTATACAGTGAAGAGGGTTGAACCTGGCACTGCAGGCATGTTAAACAGAAACTTTGCTAACTGAACTGTTTCCAGCCTAACTTATTATTAATAACACAAAATTGTACTTAATATGAAAATTTATTGAGTTTTTAAATGAATGCTTGCATAGTTCTGATAAAATATGATGTGATTTTAGAGATAATGCTTATCAATTTAATATGTGTCTATAGAGTGAGCACCATGTTTGTGCAGAAGTGGGCACCAGAAGGTGTTGCACCCCCTGGAACTGGAGTTACAGGTGATTGTGAATCACTGTGTGGCTGCTGAGAACTGAACCTGGGTCCTCTTCTTTGAGAGCAGCAAATGTTATTAACTATTGACCCATCTATCTCCATAGGCTTGCATGTGATTTTACACAATTTTAAAAGCAGAATCTGTGCTGGCACTAAATCTGTAACATCTCACAAATAAATTAATCCAAGTCTCTCCAACATGGCTCATGGTGAGCTCTTTTATGGATGGGGCTCTCTGACCCTTTTTCCTGCCCTTTCTCCCACTGTCTATATTTTTATTAAGTTGTAGTATTAGACATGCAGACTCCTGCTCTGAGCACATACTCAGAGCTGCCCTGCAGTCAGGGGTATCTATCAGTCAGTGGGAGGTTATAAGGAACTGAAAATGAACCTTGGCCTTTTTTTTTTTTTTTTTTGGACAAAAATAGGAGTGCAAAATGTATGCAATTTGGCTGGCTAATTAGAACAAAACTCTAGAGGACAGATAGATGCAGTGAGCTGTAGGAATATGCTCAGTTGGCTAGAATATATCACTTGGCTCAACTAGTTTTCTGTATTAATTTTATTGGCTGAGCACACATAGATTCTTTGAGAATCTATGGTTAATCTCAGGTTCAATTACTATAGTAAGGGTCTGTAAACATTTTAGCTACCATGTAACTTTTTTTTATTAAGCATATCCAAGGACATGAATTTTTGAAAAGGCTGAGAAAGGATTGCATTTGGATTTTTAAGTTTCATCTTTCTCTTGACTGGACTGAAATGACATTATTGACATCCTGTATGGTGGTCTTACATATATCAAAAGTGATGCTGGTATCTAGGCTTTGTATTGTGCCTTCCTCCATGTTTTTCAGGTAATAACCAGAGTCAGGTCTGAGCACAGCTCCCAGAAGGAAAAAAATTTCTGCTTCCAGAGAAAAACCATGAGTGACAGAGGACTGGGAAATGTATATCAGCATGAAACCTGCAGAAATGGATGCTAAGGATGGTAGAATGTCATAGTTGCCTGGATCCCATCTTTGTGATTTTTTTTTTAGGATGCCCACATTACCTTTATAAAGGATAATAGTCTGCATGTGATCGAGGGAGGTGTTGGAGGGTATGCGGTATAGTTTAGAAGGAGAAATTAAAGCTTACAGGGCTGGGAAAGTTAGAATAAATTTGCTGTGTGAGATCTGATAATCTACTGCCTCTGGTTATTGATTGGAAGACCTCTTCTTCATGAGGTCATCAAGTGGGGCTAGTGTCCTTTTTTTTTTTTTTTTTTTCTTTTTTTTGTATGTGAGGTTAATGGTGACATAAGAGCACCATGGACTTTTATGTCAAAGGAGGAGATAAGAGCCCAGAACTCTAAGCTAGGTGCAGTCCTTAACCCGTAGAGGGAAGGCCTTCAAACTGACCCTCACCAGAAGCACCGTGGGCTGGTACTTCAATCCTCCAAGAACTACAGCATTGACTGCAGATTACTGTACTCCCAGCACGGAGACAGCTGTACAGCTGCTCAAGGTCTCACTAAAGTCTTTTAATAATTAAAAAAGAAACAGAAAGCTGAAGGATAGAAAGTTAAGGTTAGTCCCTGGAAAGGAGGAACATTGTGACTTAAAGCTAGTTTTCAAATGCAAGTAGTTAATGGGTCTAGAAGGGAATTGTAGTCTGGGGGAAGAAGAATCCTTCCATTTCCATACACATACATGAATATTTCTTCTTCTAATCCTCTTGTTTGGAATTGCAGACATTTTATAAGGTCAATGATGGTAGAGAATGGAGGCTGGCCAATGGTTCCAAAGATGCATCATTGAGATGGGAGCTGGTTCTGACACCAGCGATGTGAATGCATAGATCTCTCTCATTATGTAGGTGGCATTAGGATGCAAGGTTATAAATGAAGTTTTATCCCCAAGTCCTTTGAGTTCCATAGGCCCAACAAATGCCTCCCTGTGGTTATTCTTCACGTTCTAGTTAATATAATTGAGGCAGATACATTGAGTGAGCGATAGACCCCCAGTAGTTTTCTTAGTGTGTAGAATAGGGGACATCATGGTAAGAAGGACAAACAACATCTGGAACCATCTTACTCATTGTCAAAGAACATAAAGCAGAAGTAACGCACTTTGAATGACTGCAGGTGTTACTTCCACCTTTAAGGGCATAAAAGGTTCACAATGTTGGTACTTGTATCCCCATTCCATTTGCAGATCCATGTTCCCTGTAGAAACCAGGTAGTTGTAGCAGGCACTAGGACACTATGAACTCATTTACACAACACTTCCCTATGGAGCTGTGGCAATGAGTGTGTTGTATTTATGGGTGAAGATCTGTGGTCAGTGATCTGGCAAACATTTTCTTCATCAATAGGGTGCAAAGACATTGGCTGCTAGTCTTTACATGGCAAGGGCAGCCATACACATTCACTGTCTGCAGGTCTGCAGCAACCCAAGTTGTCTTGATGGTCTACAGAGCAGTATTCTCTAGTCTAGTGGTGGCATTATGTTGTTCACAGAGCAGTGAGTATACCCATTGCCCTGATACAGTGATTCTCAGCCTGGAATGACTTAAATCCATAGAACATTTGAAGATTTTTTGGGGGGAGGTTGTTGGTTGTTTTTACTCAGCCACCCAGCTCTCAAATAAATCACACATGGAGATTTTTTTCTTACTTATAAATGCCCAGCTTTAGCTTGGTTTGTTTCTTGCCAGCTTTTCTTAAATTATTGTATCTACTTTTTGCCTTTGGGCCTTTTCCTTTCTCTATTTCTGTATTTCTTTTCTTTTCTTCTTATTATATGTCTGGCTTGGTGGCTGGGTGGCTGGTCCCTTCTTTTCTTTCTCCTTGATCTTTTTCTTCTCAGATTTCTCCTCCTGTTTATTCTATCTACTGGCTCACCTATCCTTTCTTCTGTCTAGCTGTTGGCTGTTCACGCAATCAGGTGTTTAGAAAGGCAAAGTATCACAGCTTTATGGAGTTAAACAAATGCAACATAAAAGAATGCGACACATCTTTGCATCATTAAACAAACATTCCACAGCATGAACAAGTATAACACATCTTAAAATAATATCCTATAACAGAGGACTGACACAATTGTGGGACCGTAGGCAACTTGCCATGAGGTACTAGAATCCTGAGATTGTACCACACATTCTGGAAGCCAAAGTATAGTTTGACACCCTAATAAGTGACTCAAGATATGATTATTGTCAAGGTTAAAAACAAAAACAAAAACAAAACACTGCCCTCTGCTGGAGAGCTCACTCTGGTGGTAATGAAATGGGAAAACTGCAAGGCTGACCAACCTAGCTGCTACCCAGGACCAGAGTCAAGACTAGGAGGTATTCCTCCTTAACACTCATCTCGTCTATCAACTGCTGGAGGATGTGAAGGGGCTGGATCGACAGATTCAAAGCTGCAGAATCTCCATGACACACAAGGCAACAACAGGATGTCCAAGAAGAGGCCCAATGAGGACCCAGCACCGATAGTGTAGCGGAAGCGGGTGCCTTGAACCAGACCATGACTCACTGCAATGAACACATACAAGTAAAGGTATATGGACTAAAGGGTCCATGTTGCATGACTTACTGGTCACACTACAGCTTCCACAATAAGATTTTGGTATTGTTATTTTGTTTTTACTTTTAAATTTTTTTGGGGGGGTTGTAGTGGCAGAGGGCAGAAGTGAGGGGGTAGGGAGGTGAGTGGAGTCAGGATGCATGATGTGAAATTTACAGAGAATCAATAACAAGTTAAGAAACACTGGCCCAAAAGGCAACTGTGTGTCAGAGGTGGGAGCTTAATCCTATCAAGTTCATGTCAAGGGAATTTCTAAGGATGTCTAAGGTTTGGGATATCAAGGCTATCCTTTCTGGTTAAATAATTGTACATATTAAGAACTTGCTGAATAAGTAAGTGAAAGAGAAGCATATAGGAAAGTTCTTGGTACTGAGAGAAGCTGTCTGAGAACCAGCTCCCAGGGGAAGATAGACATGTGCTGTGGCCAGAGGCCAGGGGAGGACTGGGGGTGTGCCTTGGAGAAGGCTGTGGTTTGTATGGTTATGTGCTATTCATTTAGACACTCAGCCACAGAAGGGGGAGGGCAAGCCAGCCGCTTTCACCATGAGAGAAACAAAGCTGGATTTGTGTTCTAGAAGATCACCCAGCTGGTTGGGGTGGGAGGAGGTGGCTCTAAAGGACAAGAGCACCAGGGGTGGTTCAACCAGTTGTTCATCTTTCTGAGATGTCATTTGAGAAGAGGTGGGGGTCTTTACTGGCACAGAACAGAAATAGGACAAATGCAGAAGCAGGTTCTGGGAAGATCTCGGGGCACCTCCCAGTAACTGGTGACTGAATGGGATTGTGTGTGTGTGTTTAAGTGACATTTTAGGGACACGTTTATAAATATCGTACCAGATACTAAAGATGTGGTGTTACAGATGTTCAGAAGCCAGCTGGAAAAATGGGCAGAGAGTCAGATGGTCTGTGGCAGAACTCGCAGTGATGGAAATATTTGAAATTAGTGAATTTGTCAACCAACAGAGTCAAATACTATATGTATAATTATTTTACTTTTCCTCAGAACTGCTTTGGCCATAAGTAGTACTTTCCTATGAAGAAAATGTGGCTCAAAGAACCTCATGGATGTGGAGGGGCTCATGGACACCCTGCCCCCTCATTAACTGAGGGGCTCTGAGTAGTATATGAGGGCTTCTGGGACTGGGATAGTCAATTTTCTTTAAGATTGACCATGTGCTTGTGGATAGCTCCACACCCATATACAAGCATCACAGACTGGATTTGGTGGATTGTTAATAAAAGATGTGTAGTTGAAGGGAGCCAGGGGTATGGATCTGGAAAGATTTGCGGGGGGCAGGTTATGAATGAATATGATCAACATATATTTTATGCATGTGTGAATTTTTCAAATCAGCATTCTGTTGATATGACTGAAAACAGACAGAACTCAGTTATTTCTGCCTCTCAGTCTTGCTCTACCATCTCCAAATATCCTTTTTGTTCATATTTTAGATTTTCAAATTAAGATTTTGCATTGTAATGCCTATGAATGGTGATTTCTCAAAATTACCATTGTATTTGCACTTTGACCTAGCATCTCATTTTTTATCTTATCTTCACTATTATTGTTATTATTGTGCATGCATGCATTTGTGTGTGTGTGTGTGTGTGTGTGTGTGTGTGTGTGTGTGTGTGCAGGAATATGTATGCTACAGTGCATGTGAAAGTCAGTCTTCTGGTTTTGGGAATAAGACTCGGGTTTTCAGGCTTGTGACATAAGCATTTTTGTTCACTGAGTGACTCCTTCCCATTATCTCTTTTTATAGGAATTGATATTATAGTCAGACTGGGATACATGTACGATGTCACTCATTGCAGCCTCATTTGAAATAGCAGGAGACAGAAGCCAGGGGAGGAAGGCTTAAACAGATGGTGTCCTGGCCACACAGTGGGCAGTCCTGTAGCCATAGGAACCAGGAAGCAATCTCTCAGTTGGTAGGTGATTCTGAGGACCTATCTCTAGGTTATGATGTCAAGTTAACAACATCGACAACACACACTGTCAGATGTTGTACAAAGTCTGTTACATAGTTTGTATAGGTGTGAAAGTTGAATTCACTTTCCTCCGGAGAGTAATGGTAAATGATGCCAAGAGCTGAATGAAGGGTACCAGATGGGTGGATGTTGTGAAGAGTAAGCAAAGCCTGACCTTGGATTAAATCAGGGTGCAGGCTGCATTTAAAAGACACAGATGCTCATCTAAGAGACAAGACACTAAACAAAAAGATCAGGTAGACGACTGTTTGTCTAGAGACCACAGGGACAGGCTGTCAAGAATGTGTGCCTGCACAGGGCTGGCACTTCTCGAAAGAAAACACCAGGGTGGGGTGTGCCATGGGGACATGCTCTGAGGACTTGGGGCTTCCTGATAGCTCTCTTTTCTCCACTGAGTCCCCCCACAGAAGCTTGGCTGTTGATCCCCTTCAGGTTTCATATTTCATTTGTGCTTTTGAGAGACTGCCCTTCTGTTGTTCTCTTCTTGGGTTCTGTATTTACAGGAATCCTGCTTTATTTACTTACCGCCTTCCACAGAATGAGTTCTGTAACTTGAGACTCCCCTGGGGAACCAACTGTTGTAATTCCAGCTTGGCTGCAGGGCCACAGGGCCACTGCCCAGGTGCTTAAAAGGTTCTGGGTTTGGACATTTAGTTCTCCTGTCTTTCAAAGTGACATTTCCCCAATCTGTGGAGGGATTGCACATCACTGCTTGCTTCCTAAAGGGACACATTTTCCTATAGGGGGACAAGGTAGGAGGTTCTTTTATGTTGCTGAAGTTGTATGCAGCTGATTAGTTTAAAAACAATTGCTGTTCCTGCTGAACTCATCTGGTTACAAAATAAAACTCAGCCAAAGGCTATCCTTGTGGGGACATGGACAAAGTGAGTATGGCCTAAAGGCCACTCTGAAAATTGACCAGATGGATGAGGACAGGCTGTCTGGGAAATGTGTCTGCCTCTAGCAAGGCAAGGTCTACTTTTAAACTGACCTACTGTGTGCTGTGTGACTAGACCCCTACTGGGTCCATAGTGTGTCATAGCTGTGTGGAGACACAGTTACTGAAGGAAGAAAGCTGGAGAGAGAGAATGAAGGACCCAGCACTAACCAGGGCCCAGGCAGAAGCCGAAATTGTTTCTGAATAACAAAACAGTTTCCCAGCTTCTCTTATTAATGCTTCTGGTAATTATTTTTATAAAGTAATTTCTTTCCTATGAAGCAACTTGCCACTTCCATCACTTGCTCTGATTTCAGATTTAATTGAGTCATAGTTTTTTTTTGTTGTTGTTGTTGCTGGCTGAAAAAACAGCCATAGCGCTATCAGTTGGGAGAACAGGCCCATAAGATAGTCTCCTGTACCTCAGAAGTTCCTGAG
This sequence comes from Sigmodon hispidus, assembly GCA_004025045.1. Taxonomy (NCBI): domain Eukaryota; kingdom Metazoa; phylum Chordata; class Mammalia; order Rodentia; family Cricetidae; genus Sigmodon; species Sigmodon hispidus. The sequence goes on along the minus strand of PVIH01015640.1, from coordinate 34,928 downwards.
AGCCTTTTGAAAGAATGTGGAGACTTCTTAGGCCAGCGTTGTAATCTGGGCTGTTCACTGTGAAGGTGTCATAGTAAAGAAGGGTCAGGGCAAATTTAGTAACACACAGTGTGAAATGCCAGGTAGAGACCTGTTCCTTGGTATGCTAACTTAAAGTTTTATAACAAAAAAGTGCATGCATGGAGCTTTTTAGTGCATGCTGGAGGCCCCGGCTACTTCCCAGCTCCCTTTAAAGCAATCCTGTAATCCCAGCACCCAGGATGTTGAGGCAGGAGGACCGGAAGTTCAAGGTCATCCTTACCTACATAGTGAGACTGTGTCTAGCCTGGGCTACATGAGACTCTGTCTTTAACAAACAGACATGTAAACATGTTGTGAAAGATTCTTAACTAGGAACTATCTCTCTTTAGTTTGTGTTTCTTTTCTGCATGCACCATTATCTCACTGGACACAAATTCAAACAGAAAATTATTAAGACTTTCCAGACAGGGACAGTGTGATACAAGATAAGGTGTGGGCCCTTCTGAATGCAGGGTCCCATGTAAGTACACAGGTTGTGTTCCCAGGTAGCAGGCCCCAGGACCTGACTCACTAATGAATCATAAATAAGCGGCTGGTAACTAAGGGAGTGTTTCCCACCCATCTCTGGAGTTTCGGGGTGTGTGGACAGGATCATGTCCCTGAGCCCAGCTTTCGGCTTATTAACTAATATGCACAAGTGAGTCAGTTCTGTTCCCTGTGTTTTGCTCTTGGCTCCCGGAAAATGACTTTTCCACTGTCTACCGTCATGGAGGGAAAGGTGACTAGTGTGAGGTATCATTTGCACTTTTTGTTTTTAACACCTGAAGTCATTGCCTCACTTACCGACTGCCTGCTATTTGTCTTGTAGATGCCTCTGAGAGCCATACATCCTTATAGAGCTGACACTCTTGTTGGGGAGGCATCGGGCAACCCAAGTGGGGAGAAGTGGACAGAAGCTGAGGAGTATGGTCTCCAGGAGTACTGGGCAGACAGCAAGGAGAGGGGCTGGGCAGCCTGGTAGCTGTTCCGATCCAATGGGGAGGTTAGAGAAAGTGTCAAGAGATGGTGACATTTGAGTGACGAGCTGAAGAAGATGCATTAGATGGCTGTGCTGATCTCGAGAGTGCCACACTACAGAGATCCTCTGAGGGAAACAGAAAGCTTCATTGACCTTGAGGGAATTTTTGACATCATTTTATCAGGTACATGAAAATGTCTTTTCTCTCCTGAGAGATAGAAAAATAGTATTCATGTGTTAATGCAGTTACACACAACCTAGGAAAAGGTTCTTCTACCCCTTGACTGGATATGGCCTTGCCTCCACACACATCATAGCCTTGTTCTGAGATCCAGCACTTTCTACAGACAAAAAGTTCTTCTGAGAGGGCACTTCATATTCACAGCTGCCTTCAAAGCAAACTTTTAAAAACTCCAATCAATTTCTCATCTATTACATTTTGTTTTGTAAAAGATTTTATGTCAGGGATTGCCGAATGAAGGTGCCAATAGTAAAGTAATTGGCTTATAAGTGGAAAGTTAATCAGACAGCCTCCTTCATGCCATCCTCCCCAAGGTTAGAGCACAGCTGAGGTGCAGAGGAGACACGTGGACATGTGACAGGCTCTCTCTCACGGGGGTGGCTAGCCTCTGGGTCCTTCTGGAAGGAAGTGTTGACAAAAAAGGACTTGATGAGGTTCAAAGGAATGAAATAAAGCTGTACCGGGCATGGAAGAATGGTATCTCCAGTTCATGTTGATTGGGAAGATGATTATAAAAGACCAGGAAGCTTCAGGGCTCCGATCCCAGGATAATCCCCAGTAGGACTTTGTCCCAGTGAATATAGTATTACTGTTCTCTAGGTACTTCCCTAAGATGTGTTATATTTCTGGCTGTGCATAGGCCCCTGCCATGGGCACTGGTAGAGGTTGCCAGTAGATTCTTTGGTTTCAGCCTGGCAATCCTGGGCTTCCCTGACATGTCAGGGCACTTGTTAGAAGCCAGGGTCGAGTGGGTTTCCTGTTTGGAAATGTGACACATGACTTGGTCCCAACAAAAGAAAAGGCAGCAATGCTAAGAAGATCTATTTCCTGGAACTATTTATGTTTACACATTGATAATGAATTTCTTCATGTTGTTGACCCAGATGGAATCACGTCTTGCCTGGTAACAGAGGCTCCTCTTCTGATTGGCTGCCTTGTAATTAATGAACTTTGGTTGAACATAGACTGAGCTTTCCTGGAAAATAGAATTAAAGGTAGTTGACAGTTTGCTTGTGATCTGAGCTGAGTCCCAAGAACAACACCTAGGTAATTCTACTCAGTTCTTTGCTTTGATTGTTGGTATAATCAACCCACTGTACCTTTGAAAAAGAAAAAAACATTCTCTTGTGAGGACAAGTTACAATATTTTAGGAAATTATCAGTTAAGGTCTTGTATAATCCTTATCTTTGGTTGAAACCCCTTCAGTGTGACCAAATTCCCTACCATGAAAGCCATTGACTTATGTGATACATCCCAAAATCCTAGATGGCTCTTGGATGGGTCACTACGATATAAGAATGTTGGCAACTATAGTCATCCCTCGTGGTCACTGATATCCCTGTTTTTATGGTGGGTGGATGTTTGGAGTCTTTGGAAAAGGGAGAATATAACCAGACATCATTGCTCCCTCTACTCCTTCTACAGAAGACAGGCCACCCATGGCACCCACTGCAATTTCCTGAGGTAACACTTCTATTCTCAGTGGTTGGTTTATTCTCCAAGAGCAAGTAGGTAAGGATGTCCTAGCTCATGTTTCTCAGAATATTGTATTTTTTGCTGTGTAGGGAGTTGGTAGTTGTGGAAATGAAACTCACATACTCAGAGCTCTGTCCCTGGGCTCTTCCCATGAGTAAGCCATTCCTTCCCTCCAGAGTTGTCTACTAACTCTGGGAAACTCTTAGTTGATTTTGATGGCAACCAAGACAGGGAAGAAACTGAAGTAGAACATGCTGGAACTCCTGGCCACTTAAAAGATTAAAATTGATGATATTTGGTAGACTCAGCACTTACACTTAACATAAAAAGAAGCCAAGTAGAACACTCCTTATGGACTCATACACATCATATGTAAAGAAAATGCATCATGACTAAAGTACATTATATACATGTATAAAATATTACAAATCCATTATTTTATGTATTTTATGTATGATAGTAAATTTTTTATTTGGAAATCAAAAGGAAAATGCAGTCCCTAGTCTCCAGCTCTGGCTCCATAAGCTTGTCTCCAGGTCTGTCCACTTACACAGGTCTTTCTTCCCTCTTTTCTGTCTGTCATTCTGACATTGAGTACCTCTCCATTCTGAGGATGTCTCCTGTCACCTGACATAGGGGACTGTGGGAAACTCAGAGATGTCTGGAAACCTTTATCTCAACTGAAATGACTTTCACACTGGAGGCCACAGATCATGTTTGCATTTAGACAGTGGCCATTGTTCCCTGGGACATTGCGTTAGGATTGATGAGGTCTGTTAAAGTCACTCCTTCTGCCATACTGTCTGGTTCCATTCTTCATTCTCAAGAAGACAGGTTCTGAGGAAGGTCACATGCTGTAACATGGTGGCAAAGTGAAGGGTGGGTAGGTATGTGCAAGGGGGATTGAACATAATATGCTCTTGTCACAGTAACTGACCCAGTTCTCTGTAAGAGTGAGAACTCAGCCAGATAAGATCAACCAAGTCCCAAGACAGCAGCATGCTCTTTTCCAGAGGGCTTTTTATGATCTGTATATTTTTCTATTTTTTGAAAAAATTTTATACATATATATAATATATCTTGATTATAACCATCCTCTCTCCTCCCTCTAGATTCCCCATTGTATCTTCTTTTCAGCTTCATTTCATGTTTCCTATCTATCTATCCATCCATCCATCCATCATTCATCCATCCATCTATCTCATCTATCTGTCCAATCAGTACAGCCATATGCACATGTGCACAGGCCATAGATCTCTTAATTTTTCCAGCACTTCTCAATGCTGTGACAGTGGAGTTTTGGCAGGAACAAATCATGTTCAAACTAGCACTGTACGTGCTCAACTATGTTTGAGAGCAAGTTGATTGACATAGTCTTGCTATGTATGGTTTTGAACACAATTGTTGTCTTTCTGTCTCAGCTACTTGATTACTGGAATTGTAGGCATGTGCCATCATTCCAAATTTTCCCCCATCAATAACCCAAAAACAATGTAAGGTAGAAATGAGAAAAAAGCAGTGAGGTGCGTGAGCAAGCAGACCGTCAGGAGTCTATTGACTGAAGCTCCGCTGTCTTGGATAAACCAGGACCAGCTGCCTCTTTCTAAGAGGCAGCTTGGAGTGGGAGCAAGAGGAATAGGCAGAGCCACGCCAGGCCACAGCATGCACCATAGAAAAACAGTCAACAAATAGAAAGAAGTAGACCTACTCTTCCAGGGACCTAGGGCCAGCTTACTGGACCCAGCCCGCTGGATGCTCACTCAACTGAAAATAATAAATGTTGGGAGCTCACTCAGCATATTGAGGATCTCTTTCCCTTCTTCTAGTATGTAATTTATTTTTCTGCCTAATACTATGTAACTGGAATTAATCAAGTTTAATCTAACTGCCTATTTTTTTTCTTTTGGAATGTTCACAAAATACAATCATCTTGCCTCCCAAGGTGCCTGGTTGTAACAGCCCCTGCCCTCTTTCCCTGTGTCATTGAAACAGGCTCAATTCTAAGCTTGGGACCTCTTTTGCTTTTTCCTTTGTTAGTAGAAATTGGGAAGTAGAATGCTAAATGATGAATGTGTAGAGATGAACCCTGGGCTCCAGGTTCTCTGTGAAGGTAATTGTGACCTCCAGCCACTCACACAATATTGGTAATCTGACCTCAGCTTGATTTCCATACAAGTTGTCATTTTATCCACCCAGCAAAAAGCAATGGAGAACACAGATGGAGAGGTTATATTTCTAGTGGCAAATGGAAACAGAACTGGGTGCCAAAAGCTGTCCTTGCTCAGGGTATAGATAACAGCCGATGTATTGTGTTTGATTTTGCTTGAAGGGGGCTATCCCAAGCCTTCATGAGTTCCACTGTAGAATTGACAGTGACTTTCAGATCTGACCATAAATTTTTATCACAGGGCTAGCATCTTTGCATACAAAAGTAATTAGGTATTTTTGTAATATCTGTATTTTTAATAACTACTTAGGACATGATAGCAAAAACTGAAATTTTTTTTTTAATAAATTTGGAAAATACTAATGATGTATAAATCCCCTGCCATTGCATATGTCTACCATTGTTTGATATAATTTTAGTTTCCTATGCATGGACAGAGTCTCTGTGAGTGATTAATATATACTGTGTAACACAGACTTCTGATCCTCACTTTTCCTAAACATTTATGTACAAATCTTTCCTCATCTTACTGAATTTTCTTTGACTTCAGTAGAAATGCCCGGACATGGGAGACGCTTGCTGGGTAAAGTGCTGGCTATTCTTGATGAGGATCAGAATTCAGATTGCAACACTCTGACAAGAGGCAGTGGGTTCGGCAGCCTTCCTGTAACCCTGGCCCATTGCACTGGCAGGGGCTGCAAGCTCTGGCTTGGTCTCCTTGATTGAAGATGACACGTGACATCGAATGCTGGTGTGTGTACATGTGATCACTCTCCTGCCCCTCGCACATGAGCACACCCCCATGCACACAGTGGTTAAGACTTTAACTGGATGATTTTGTTTGTCTGATTCTTGGCATGGCTAGATATTTGATGCCTCAAAACTAACGTTTTATATAAAAGATTTTTCTCATTGTTTATTACAAATAAAAACATCTATATTTCAGCTACAGGATGGGAGCTGTTGAAGGCAATTAGGATCTCTTGGTACCAAAATCTGTACCAACTACCTAGGGAGACCATGGGATACTTTAACAAAGAACAACCAGGAGGTTGTCTTGAGCAGCAGAAATTATTGTTTTTTATGGTTCTAGACGCCAGAAGTTTGAGGCTAAAGGGGTAAGTAGGAAGACACTCTAGGGAGAAGGTTTGTCCCAGGCTGCTCTCTATGCCATGGACAGCCATTTTTGTCTCTTCATATAATTTTCTCCCTGTTTCTCTATCTAGGTTTAAAATCTCCTGCTTATCTTTTCATAAGGTTATTCTTTTGCATATTAAAATTCTCATTTTTAAATTTTATGTGTATGGATGTTTTACCTTCATGTATGCATATGTACCACGTGTACAGTAAGTCGGAAGATGGATCCTTTAGAACTGGAGTTACAGGAAGCTGTGAACCACTGTGTGGGTGCTGGAGACTGAACCCCTATCCTTCAGAGGAGCATCCAGTGCTCTGAGCTGCTCTCATGTGTACTTCACTTGCAATAAAATACATAGATGCAGTTTTTCATTTTAATTAATTTTAAATGTACAATTCAGTGGCAGTAAGTGTCTTCACAATATTCAGAACCAACGCTATCTTCAACTTCAGAACCTTTTTCATCACCATAAGCGGAAACTTCACACCTAGGAGGCAGTCTCCTTGTCCATTCCTCTCTCTCTGGCTAGCCTAAAAACCTTTAGTCTAATGTGCATATTTCATATGTTTCATAGTCATATGGCATTGTCCTACCTGCATTTCTTCACTTAGTATTTCTAGGTTCACCTACATCATAGCTGATCTCACTGGCAGTCTCCTGAGGACACAGCAGTATTGGATCAGGGCCAACTCTGCCAACTGCATTTTAACGTGATCGCTTGTAAAGACTCTCTTTTCAAATAAGGTCACATTCTGCGGAGCTGGGAGTTGGTATTCTAACCAGTATTTAAGGGAAAGGCCAGTTCACAGATGTCTCCAGCTCCTGTTCACTCTTGCCCTCACGAGCTTAGGGAGTCTGCCATGCTTTCAGTAAGTCATAGTTTATAACAAAATATATCTTCACAGAAAAGTTTGTCTATTTATTTATATTTAAAATTTTTATATATATAAATGTTTTGTCTTCATATATGTCTAAAGCTGGAAGGTTTTGGTCCTGCCTAGCCCTGTGCTTTAGATGAATCTCTTCCACCTGCCATCCCACAGCTGCTTATAAAATAATTATTCTGAGACATATATTAATTACAAACTGTTTGGCCTATGGATCAGGCTCATTATTAATTAGCTCTTACAATGTAACTCAACCCATCTCTATTAATCTATGTTCTGCTGCATGGGTCATGGCTTACCCATGTTCCATTACATTTTGCTCCCTGACAGCTAAAAGTGTCTGCTCTCACTCTGCCTTTCTTCTTCCTGCATCTCTTTTGGGTTTTCCTCCAGGCTATGTCTCCTGCCATAGGTCATAGTAGCTTCTTTATTAACCAATGGTAGCAATGCAATGCCTTTGGAGGCCAGGAGAGGCATCAGATGCCCTGGAACTGGGGTTCAAGTGTTTGTGAGATTTCCTGTGGACACTGAGAATTGAGCTTGGAAGAGCAGTGAGTTCTCTTAAGGGTCAGACCATCTCTCTAGTCTTTTTTTTTTTTTAAGTATAAAGTCCCTCTGAAGTACTTTTATTTTGAAAAATATGATATCACTTCAGATCTTGTATTGTTGAATTAATTTCTCCATTTTTTTAAAATCATGGCAGAAGGTACAGTGTCAGGGAGGATTTTAAAAAAATTTTATTGAATAAAAATTTAAAAAAATCATCAAACTGGTTAACCACTATTACCCTCTTTGTAGCTGATCAGAGTGTTTTTTGCTTTGATGCAAAGGCTTTTCCCACAGCAGAGCAGTGCTGACCTTGCCTGCCTCCTCTCTGGGCAGCCGACACCTTTCAGTGCAGGAATGAACAGGCTTGTTTTGAAGCCACAATCACCAGTTATTTGTCTTATGTGACTATTGTCACCAAAGATGGTGTGTTCAATGACTGAACTGTCCACAGCTGCTCCTGGAGGCAGGGGCCTCCTCATAGGCTTCTCCATGTCTTCTGAGCAGAATATGAAAGAGTTTCCTCAAGCTGGGCGGCTGCACGTTTAACCCTTAGTAAAATCCATACTACCCCATGGAAGGCTCAGGAGCCACAGGGAAGAGGGACAGTTAGAACAGCAGATCTGGGGACGGAGAAGAGCTGTGACTTTTTCCCTTGTGGGTATGATACAGCCATGCCATCATGAGCAGTGGCTGCCAGCTGAGGACCTGTCAACAATCAATCATAGTTCAGGGAGGGGCCTTTGTGGCTTTACCCTCCCTTGCTGACCTGTGAGCTACTGATGGAGTCTGGGGGAGGAGTAGACATTGTCTTCAGTGTTGTACCCTCTGAGGAGCTCATCATGCTTCTGTGCAGTAGTGAACTTATGGACACACAGATGGCCCTGGTAGACTCAGAGGGTCACAAGACAAAACAGAAACACATGCGTATGGAGAAGAGTCTATCTCTGTTTCTCTTTCTGTCTCTGTCTCTCTCTCTGAAAGAGATAGGGGTTAGAGAATTGAGAGAGAGAGAGAGAGAGAGAGAGAGAGAGAGAGAGAGAGAGCAACCAGAATGCAATACATACACATGAGATTTTTAAAAGGGCAAAAATAATAATTAAAAGATTTAGAACTGTTTGCTTTTCTTCATACCAGAGAAGGGATGTGTGCTGGTGTGATCCAGTATGGACTGCTACACCTGTGCAATGAATTAGGATACGGTTCAAAATAGAATATGCTCCAACAAGTTCAAATGCTGATACTTCCAATTAAAAGTGCATGCACGCACACGAGCACGTGCACACACACACATGCACACACACCACACATATATAGATTTCTTTCCAATGTTAGTAGAGAAAAAGTCACGAAGCTTCAAGATGTCTGATGGCATTTCAAAGTTTTGCTTCAAAATGTGTGACTTCGTGCTCAGCACTGGTTAATTAGTAAGTCTGTTTTTCAAGCTGATTAATGAAGGAGAATTCCATCACTTTCTAAAATCCTTAGAAGTGTTTATTTTTGTTACACAACTGGATGTGATGCAGAGCCCATTGGACTGTGGGGATCCTGCCTCTAAGGATATGTCTAGAGTACAGCTCCTGTATGTATAGCTTGGGGAAGATCAAGGAAGAATGGGTAGAAAGACTGTTAGAGCTAGCATACCAAGTGTGCTGTGAAAGTCTCTCCTAGAAATGACTGCATAAACAAGACCCGAACAATGGTAATATCAACGATATGCTAGTGAAGAAAAGGAAAAAAGTCCCACTCCTAGACAACTACAGGCAAGTAGGACTCTAGGCAGAATGAGAATTAGCCTTCCCAGAGATGAGGCTCCTTATTGGTTATCCAACAAATGGTCATCCCTTTGGTGATATATTGTTTATAATCTAAGACATAAAAAATGCCTGAAGATCAACAGACAGAGCCAGTCATAGAGTTAGCCAGGGAGGTCAGGGAATGGTGATATATGCTTTCAATCCCAGCACTCAGGAGGCAGAGATCTGTCTAGATCTCTGTGAGTTCAAGGCTACCCTGGACTACATGAGATTAATCCAGTCTAGAGGAGAACCAGAGCCAGGCAATGGTGGTACACATCCTCAGTCCCAGCACTAGGAAGGCTGAGACAGGAAGTGATATGGGGGGAAAAGGAAGATACTGTGGGAGGAGATAAAGTTGGAGCCCCTCCCGTTTCGTCTTGCGGTGCACTTCACATATTCCGTCTGAGGATTCGTGGAGGTAGGATCTACCCTTCCGGCCTGAGGAGTCAGCGAGGTGAGATGTGGAGATAGGATCTACCCTTCCCGCCTGAGGAGTCAGCGAGGTGAGATGTGGAGATAGGATCTACCCTTCCCGCCTGAGGAGTCAGCGAGGGGAGATGTGGAGGTAGGATCTACCCTTCCCGCCTGAGGAGTCAGCGAGGGG
>PVIH01015640.1:0-24930 GCA_004025045.1 Sigmodon hispidus | reverse complement strand
GATCTACCCTTCCCGCCTGAGGAGTCAGCGAGGGGAGAAGTGGCTGTGGCTTGTTCCTCTGTTTTTATGATATTTCAGCTTTTCCTCAATATCTAGCTCAGGGTTTTTATTATAAGACAAATTAGGATTTGTGTGACACACTACCTTTTATTGTCACCTGGCCTGTTGGTGACTGTGAAAACCAAGAAAGGAAACAACCTGTTACACTGCCACAGACTTGGAGTTAACGACACATCATACTGCTCTCGTTCTAGAAGTTTCGGAAGGCTATCATCTTAAATAGGAAAGGCAATAATGTGATTTCTTGAGGGATATTCTGTTTTAAACTTATTTAATACAAATAATCCCACTTTAGATGTCTCTTTATCAAATAAAATCACTCAGTCACTTTTTCCAAGCTGCTGTGTGTTTTACTCATCTGGCCACTAGGTGTCTCTCCAAACCCATGCTAGCCTTCAGCTAACACAGCCCTCACAAAGCTCCAGGTGGAACCCTTCAGGCTTGAAAATGCTTCCCCTTTGCCATGACAGCAATTCTAAGTACTCTGAATTACTGGTCTACCCAGAGTTCTGGGGCAAAGGGGTGATTTCACAGATAGAAGAAGCTGAGGATTGATCCCAGTTGGAGTTAGGAAGGCTCTTCTTTCTGTGTGGAAATCCCAGGGAGAATTTATGTTCTGGAAGAATTTAAATTAGCTGGTGTAGACTTTAGTGATTTGCATAGATGGCCATCATGTAAAGTCCTGGAACTTTCTAAAGGTTGCTGAACTGACAGTGTATTTGCCTACTGTGTCATGTTGAGTAGACAGAGTCCACCGTACAAATGCGGCTTGGTGACAACCGAAAAGCCTAGGCTCTGTATTCTCCTCAACAAGTGGTGCAGGAAATGGAATATCCACATATAGAAGTATAAAAGAGGATCCCCGCTCCCAGCCACCAAAAAGCAGCTCAGCCTGAACCAACAGCTTTATTGTGAAAATGAAACTTTGAAAACAGGAAACACCTGAGATACAGTGGTTCTCTGAGCCTAGAAAGTCTCAGCAAGGATCACACAGGGGTGCCTTAAATTCTACAGCTTCTCCTTAGCAAAGGGAACAATGCACAGAAGCAGACACAGCTTATTAAGTCGGGAAACAAAATGTCCAGCTGTCCATCTAACTGGAGATTAATATCCAGAATAGTATAAAGTGCTAAAACCTCAAAGCACAAATAATCCAATTAACAAATTAACAAAATAAGCTGACTAGACACTTTCCAAGGAAGACAAATATCCAGTAAATACCCAAAAATGCAAATCAAAACTACCCTGAGAGCTGGGCATGGCGGCAAATGCATTTATTCCAGAAATTGGGAGGTAGAGGTAGGTGGATCTCTGTTAATTCTAAGTTAGCCTGGTCTACATATTGAGTCCCAGGACAGCCTGAGCTATGTAGAGAGACCCTGTCTCAAAACAGAAGAAAAACTTCATTGAGGGTTGGCACATTGCCAATGGAGAAAGCATTCCCTGTGAGCCTGGAACCCAAGATCAACTTCTGGAACCCAAGTAAAGTAAACGTAGAAGAGCAGTGACTCTATAAAGGTCACAAGTGTGCTGTGGACACACACACACACACACACGTACACACATGCACACATATGTATATGTATAACATAATAATTAAAAACGCCATGAAGTCGAATGGGGGTAGGGCAATATAGGAGGAACTGAAGAGAGGTGAGGATGGGGAAATGATATAAATACATTGCTCATCTGTGAAGTTTTCAAAATGGTCTTTAAGTGGCCAACACTGAATTAAAAGGAAACTAATTTGATGTTAAAAGTCTGTTTGAAATGAAAGTGAATTTACTTTTAAACGTCACCTTTTGATGCCGATGAGAAGCGCCCCTGAAGTTTTCAAAGCGAGTGAAGTCTGAGTTTCTGAGCTCTAGGCAACCTCTGCTTTTGGTGTTTGCTGAGAAGCATTTCGGACCTGTGCACACTCAGCCTTTTAATGTTCTCATGCTGGTTCCGCATTCCCAAAGTATGGAAGTCACAGTGGAGAAACAGCACAAAGGGAATGAGGTTCTGTCTGATGTTCTTTTGCTGTCCCTCTGGTTTGTGTCCAGAATATCAGCTCTACCATTTTTCTAAGTCTATTGATGTGTCTAACTGTCCCCAAGCTAATCAGTTGCCTAGTGGTCCCAGCAACTGGCCAACCCCAGGCCTCAGGCATGTGCAGGGAGTTAGCTCATTAGCTCTGTCCAGTCATTTCTGGCTGATTTGCTCTCCAGGCTTCAAACTCAGCTCTCAGGTATTTACTGTAGGTTTTCTTCAAGTCCTTCCCCTATGAGTTCCACATCCTATCTCCCCCCTACTAAATTTTATCACATTCAAAAGGAAAAAAAAACCCAAACAGACAAAGCACTTGCTTAGGTTTAAGAGCAAAAGTGAGATATCTGTGCCATCTTGGAAAACTAGGGAGAAAATGGACAAGAGACTGAACTCACTGCCTATTAGTCTCCGGAAGGTATTATGTCCTGACAAGTGGTTCACCAGATGGGTGAAAGGAAAAAATGATAGCTGGATGGGTGAAAAATTAATCTTACCCCAGTGGTGGGCAATTATTTCTATCCCCTAGCATGCTTTGTACCATTCTCCCTTGAAAAAAATGTTTATTGTGGGGATAGGGGTTGTTTACCTGGCTAAAGATCCTTCTTGGAGTTGGGTGTGGCCAATCAGGCACACAGAGACCCATCACTAGGGAGTCGAGTTGAATGGAGGGTGCCTCAGATGAGAACACAGCCTTGGGACCCCTTAGCTCTAGGCTGGTCTGAGAAACAAGTACCATGATCTGGTCCCACCCAGTTGGGAGATGACCGAGAATGAGGAGGCAGTGTGGCTCATGGAGATTGAATGTGGATTATCAGGGCTGAATTAGACAGTGCTTCCCATCACATCATGGAACCCAGCATTGCTCTCTAGAGGACATGATTTAATAAAGATAATGGGACTGATGAATGCTATATTGTATCTAACTTTTTTGTTGTTATATCTTTTGGCTGCTGAATTCTGAGGTCAACCCCCATTTGTTTAGAACAGATAGTACTGAGCTTTCACAAACCCTACCCACGCCCTATAAAAAGGTTATGTCACACAGTCTTAAGTTCTGAGAGGTAAGAAGGACGTGCATATGTAGCTAATAGGGCATGAATGAGAAACCAACCCTCACAAATAAAAGGATGAGATACAGATGTTACATTTTTGGAAGCTTTATGGTTTGGTGAGGATGATACATGGCAAAGTAATTGAGAAAAATTACATACCAGCCCAGCTTCAGAAGTCATTCTCCAAGGAGGAGAGAAACACACCCAGAAGTTATAAGGTTATTGAAGATAATAGCCATGTCCAAGTGGCACACAATACAGACTGTGGTCACTGCTGTTGGTTACATGCTAGAGCAGTGCTGTGTGGTTATATTGCTGGACATACTTTTGTTTCAGGACATGCAGAAATCCAGCTGGGGTTAAGCTGGAAGCTCTCTTCAGGTCTGAGGCAAGCTTTGGTGAGATGGCTGCCAATGATCCTGCTTGATTATGGACCCCAAATGCTAAAGTCATCAGCATTCCATGAAGGCTTCTGACTGCTATGGGCAAAATCTGCTATTTTACAGTTGACTTTAGGGTTCACTCCACAGGAGTGATGTTGAAAGCAACAGTAAAGCACTGTGGCTGGGAGATCATAAGGTCTAGTGGGGGAAGCCATTATTATTGTTCTGTTAAATAGATATGATGTGCCTGTCAAATTGGCTTTTAAACACTTGTGTTTGTGACATAGATTGTTTTTGCTGTTGGCCTGAGTAGAAGGGAACACTTTTCTACATGGGTGGGTATAATATAAAGTTTCTGGCCTGACCTTTCCAGCCTAGCCCCTAGGTTCGGACCTACTTGAAGATCCGCTGCCAGTAACCTCACATAATCACAGAGTCTGACATTAATTTCATGCTGACTGGCCTATGGTCTCCTTTCCTCTGCATCTGCTCGTATCTCTGCTCTATTCTTCCTCTTTTCAGAGTTTTCTTAGTCTGGTAGCCCTGCCCACACTTCCTGTCTGCCTTCTGGCCAATCAGCATTTTATTAAACCAGTAGGAGGGACAAATATTAACAATGTACCAGAACATAATCCAACATCAGGCAGGAGTTACTGTAAGGCTCATAACCAGTCAAGCTGCTAATATGTGATCTGTGGCACCATGGCACAATAATCAGCTCTTCCTGTGAATAAAGAAGTATTCATCAAATGACCCTTTCCCCCAAGATTCAGGTAATGGTGAAAGAAGAGGAGGAGGAGGAAAAGAAGGAGAAATCGTGGAGGATGGGGTGAAGGGATGGAGTGCTGTGTGGTTGTTCCCCCAAGGTTAGATGTGGTCACTGAGTCAACTAGCTGTGATCGTTTCTGCAAGACCCTCATATAGTGGAGGCCCATTAGCGCCCTTCATGGAAGGGAGAACTAGCAAAGCTTTTGAAACCCATCCCCTCTCTGAAGATTTATAATCAGTTAACTGTTCCACAGAGGAGGGATTTTTTTGGTGGTGTAGCTCTGAGGCTATCATCACCATGTAAATAACCACAGTAATTGCTTCATCTAACAGGACTTGCATGGAAACCTTTCCTGGTCTGTTATACTTTCTCTGGGGTGAATAGAAACACACTCCCAAGGCAAAGTCACATCCCACTTCCTTTTAGAAACACACCTGTCTTTTTTGGTCCTCTAGAGGTGGGTGCAATGCTTAATGTATGAGTGTGACATGTGAGTGTGTGTTTGTGACCCAGGAATTTTCTTCTCAGGAACCAGACTGTAGTGAGCTGGACTAGTGTCGATGGGCAGTGGGCAGCCCTTCCTCAACACCATGAGTTAGTGAGCATGGCATCTTTAAGCTGTTGATTCACTCCCTCTTTTAAGGGCAATGAGTCAGATTTGGAAAGATTTCCATCCTGTTGGTGCCCACACTGAGAAACATCAATTGTTCATGAATATTTACTGCTATCAATTTTTCCAGGCTTTTTATTTCCTTTTTTAAAAACTAGCCCAATTATTTTTTAGTAGCCAGCTTCCAAATGACTCTACATTTAGTTGCATGCTCATTGATTGCTGCAAAGGTAGGTAGAGAACCAGTCTGTTCAATTCCTGAAGACTCAGCATATATTCATAGAAGAATGAAACCCGTGACGAGGAAGTAGTAGATAGTTAGCTGATAGATTATTCAATACATTTAAATCGATCAACCGATCTACCTATCTATTTATTCTGAGTAATGGGGATAGAATATAGAGTCCCTCATATGCTATGCAAGTTCTGTCCCCCTGAGATACACCCCTGGCCCTCACTGCTATTTTTGATTGACTTTCTCAATTCTTCCTCCTCAGATGAGCCACTTACATATGGCCTTCAGCACTGAGGCCTCCTCCAACATTTTGTGACATTTCATTTCTTTAAAAAAATAAAACTAATGATTCAGTCTCCCTGTAATTATAGAGTTTATAATGAGCTGTTATCATACAGAAAGTATAATTCTCTGCCTTCCCCATTGTACTGCTAACAGTTAAAAGGAAAACAACTAAACAATAGTAGGGTTTCAAGGTCAATGTATGATGTGCTTAGTTTTCAAGTGTTAGCGGGTACCTGTTGATTAGAGATGGTCAAAGGGCAACCAGCTTTACTCCTGCTTTAAGTCAGAGCTGAAGTAGGAATGGATGCCACATCCACCACGATTTCTAACCATCGCCTCCTCTTTATGAGTTACTTCCTCTGAGACCTCTGGATGCTGAATGACTGTGTTAGTCAGAGTTCTTTCAAAATCCAGGCCTGTTTTCTGAACAAATGCCAGATTTCCTGGGAAGGGTGGTCACAGCCCCATCATCTGAGATGCTCTGTCTGGAAGGTCGTCCCTTTTAGTGTTTACTTAAAGAGGAAGTGATGCTGTCCAGACCCCAGCAGAAATGAAATCATGTCATGAGGTTTTGTTCTGATGTTTTCCTTCAGTCATGTGGTGACATCAGGATCGAAAGGCAGATGGATTTCTTTGAAGATGCTGCAAGGCATCTGCCATTTCTAGACTTCTATGATTGCTGGGAAATTACTTACGGGAATGAGGCTTCCACAAATGGGGACCAGTTAACCTGTGAGCTCTTAATATTCGTGGGAACATACAGTGGAGCTGTTGGCCTTCTTTGAGAAAACTTCTTTATTGTTATATTTTAATGTTATTATACTGTTATATATTTAATTTTATTTCATTATCAGTGTGTATATGTCTGTGTGTCCATGTGCATGCACACATGCATGTGTTTGCTTGGGTGTGCATATATATGTATGTGGAGGCCAGAAGCTGATGCCAGTGTCTTCCCCAATTGATTTTCTACCTTCTTCTTTGAGACAAGCTCTGTCATCAAACTCAGAGCTCACTGATTGTCTAGACAGGTTAGTTAGCAATCTCCAGGGATCTGCTTGCCTGCAGCCTAGCACAGGGAGTACAGGTACTTACTGCCACCTGGGGCTTTTTATGCAGGTGCTGGGATCTGAACCCAGGTTCTCATGTTTACGCAGCAAACACTTTGTGGCTGAATCATCTTCGCAGCCTCACTGTTAATTCATAAAGAAATATGTGTCATCAGTATTTACATGGACTTTAAGCCCCAGTTTGAAGTTTCAATATTTTAGGAAGAAAAGCATCTTTCATGAATGTCTATAAGTTGTAGGTATTCTCTGACCAAAGACAAAAGGATTCCATTGCCACCTGGATTTGGGAGGTGTTGTCAAAGAATATGATAGAGTCACCAGCAAGATATTTACAGTTCTGATTTTTGACTGACAAACATGTTCCCTTAAACTGATATTTGTCTAATAAAAAGTGAATTTCACTTCTGAGAAATTGATAAAAACAAATAAATGGGGAAGCCTTGCCATGTGCTAGCGTGTCTGTCTTTAGAGTAGCTAGCATTCCTTTAAGGGTCTGATTCATTCATTTCTTCAGCTGTTAATTTAACAAGTGTTTTCCTGGTGCCTTTTCTGGATCATTATTTAGGAGATTACACACCTTAACACAAAGGGGAGAGTGTCACAGGTGCCGGAACGCCCATCCTATCCTTCCTATAGTCACAGTTGCCTGGACACTGTCCTTCCTTTGGTGATTGCATTAGCTCTTGACACTGAACAACAACTGTCCCCAGCTCCCTTGAAGTGAAGGGTGTCATATGTCTTAAGATTTGTCCATTAGGATGGGGTCCTAAGGGCCATGTGCAAAGCTGGTATTCAGCCTCTATGTGTATGTCCATAGCTGGCAATATGGCATCCCTGTGGTCTGAAGAGCAGAAAACAAAAATCCTTAGACCCTGAAGCTGATGTATATTTATGATGAAATGCCAAAGAAAGAAACCCAGAGTCATTAAGTCACAGCTATTCAAACTGTGTCCTCTTCATCTAGGAAGGATCCAGTGATCAAAGTATGTCCGGCAGGTTGGGTAGGTGGGGCCTCACAAGCTCCTGTTTAAACCAAGGAACACACAGTAACTGTCTCAGCATGTGTAGTGGACCTGACTGCAGAAATGGAACACTCTGTGAGCTTCATAAGCTTTCATGCCCACTTGTTGGGAAATAAAAACCCAAAAGACCAAAAATAGTTTCCAAAGAGAGTGGAGAAAGGCCCACGTTCTTGTCACTTCCTCGTTCTCAACAGACGAGGAGAGTAAGGCCAAGTTTCCATTCATCAGCCAGATCTGCAAAGAGCATTCAGGGCACGTAACTCAACATTTTCAAAGGAACCAAGCTCTATTTTCTTAGCCCCATCTATATATCTTTGTAAAACAAACCTTGGCGTGGTAAACTTCCTTCCAGGGACAAGGCTACCTCTATCCACACAGTGAGCACATGTAAACACACACGTATATATTTAGATGTGGGTTAGTCACCAAGTAGCTTGTTCTTTATAAAGGAGGAAAAAAAATAACAAACAGGCCTTCCATTCCATACTAAACGTGGTACTATGTCAACAGAAAGGATCACAGGAGAATGTGCTGAGCTTCACACGGTTAACAAGATGTCACTGTGGCAGAGAATTTTCATAATTAATGAACCAGTTCAATGTGCTCTGCCCTTTGACTTTGATGAATGTATCGTGGAACCTTCCCCTTGGGGCTCAGTGGCTGGTTTGGGAAGCTCTTCTGTCTATATCCTGTGATGGGCATGGATCACAGCACGGTATCCAATATTTGCCGCATGAACTCAAGGGACAGCTACGCACGCCTGATGGTGGCATTTAACACCCTGCACATAACCAACCTGCCACTTGAACGACATCCATAAGAGGGAACATGGCTTTGAAACTTAAGCTATTTGGAGAAGGAACTGGGCCACTCACTCTGCTGCTGTGTGGAGTGTCAGCAGCAGAAGTTATATCATTAAAACCCCTCTCCTACCTGTACCATGGATTTTCAGACTGCAGGAAATGACCTTAATACCATCTTTAAACAATTAGATAGAATTCTGTGTCATTGCTTATGTAGTCCATCATGTGAAGTTACTTGTGTGAGTCTCAAGCCAGTGTCTCAATGCATTTTGTTGACAAACATCAGTCTTCATTTATTGAGACATAATTTCACTATAATGTCAGGCTACCCTGGAGCTCACCATATAGTCTAGGCTTGTTTTGAATTCATGATCCTTCAACATCAACCTCGTGGGTTTAGAGCAAACAGGTACATACCTTTATACCCAGCCACCATGTATTTCTAAGAGAGATCTGAAGTACAGGAAGGAAAGGAGGGCATGTTTGCTTAAGCTTCATAACTATGATAAAACACTACCCCCTTAAGCTGGAGAAATTAATGAGAACATAATTGATCCCATTGTTGAACTATGACGGATGCTGGTAAGTCTGGGTTACTGAGCAGACACACAAGTCCTATAGCCACTATCTCCAGAGTAAAAAAGTAAGCCATCGATTGCCTCTGTCTTCCAGTCTGCTATTGGCACCACTCATAGTGGACCCCAGCATAAAGGTGATTGCAAAGAATTCTGGGGAATGTAGTTCTCAGGCATTTTGCTCCTGGGTCAGAGAGATCACAAAATGGAAATGATGAAACTGATAACTGAGAAACTCAGCCCTCAAGTTCTTCTAAAAAATAGACATCAAAGAAACTTAGAGGTTCTATTTGCTGCTCCATTGAATGAATGGTTGAATCTTTGGCTGGTTAGCCATCTCCTTAACTCCATCTCTGAGAAATCATTTAAAATTAAAATATAAAAGATAATATTATACTAATGGCATAAATTAAAAATGTTCATGGTAGTGCTTATTCAACTTATTCAAATGGCTTTATTGGTAAATCAGGACCAAAGCCACCCTAACACTACATTTTCACCATGCCAACCCAACCTCCAACATCACTCTGAACTTAAATAAACTTGATCAGAAAACGTAGTGAAGAGTCGGAATTTAAGACTCATCCTAAAGCTCATGAATCTCCCATTATAGGAAAGAGGTGAGACGGTTCTGATTCTTGACAGGTAGAATCCTAGGGCAATGTACCCCTACCTGAGCTGTGTAGAGGGACAGACTCACTCCTCCTGGAGAGGCCCTGGTGAGTGAAGCAAGTCACAGAAGCAGACAGAAGTACTTTGCTCCTCTTGGTGACACAGCCATGGAATGCTATTAATATAAAGAAAGTGAGCCCCCAGCTTTCACATAAACAGGCCCGGGGAGTTTTCTTTTATGAATTCGATGCTGTTTTCATGTGAGTCTGAGAAGCATGCTGCCTGTAGGGCATTTCCCTCCCCTGTTGGAGATGACTTAGCAAGCTGACAATTACTGTCATTAAAAACCCCATCTCTGAGCTAGGGACAAGTGGGAGGGGCCGAGACCACACGGGCAGGCCAGGGGACTGTAGACACCACGTCTGCTGGGGAATGGTCCCTTTGATCTCCTCAGACGGCTTTGGCTTCAGCAGAGTTGATGAAGGGTTCTTATTTTTCCCCCCAGTGGGCTGTGCCTCACTGACGTGCATGGGCAGGTGCTTAGCACGGGAGACCTGGTTTTTATTTGACCTGCATCTGAAGCGGTGCAGCTACAAAGGTTTACCCCCTCCCCTAAAATGTAAGTAGTTGAATGCTTAATGAAAGCGAATCACTTGTGATTCAATGTGTTTAGTCTTGTTTGTCTCAGTTCACTTAAGGTTGTATATTTGATGGCCAACTTGAAAGTAGGAACGCTGTTTCCTTCTTAAAAAACATTTGGGTGGATGTTCAAGGTCTGATCATTTTGGTTGGATACAGTATGTATTTGCCTTTACATACCCTTAGAAACATACACTGTTAGCATGAAAGGAGGTATCAGACCTGTGCCTTGCAATAGACTGCTATGCCCCAGAAAGTGCTCCAGCTATGCTGGTGTGAAACAACCCCAGGGCTATGTGTCCAGAGGGTAGTCCAAGGAACAGAAGTGAATGTGTGTAGGTAGGATCTATCTACTTTTGGTCCTTTAGCCCATCCACAAGGTCAACATCTCGTCACTCCAGCCATTCTGAGTGGTCAGGTTCTATGGATAGCTGAACATCTCCTTGAAATTAAAGGAGGATGCCAGGGCTCACCCACAAATCTCAGTTAAGGACCTGAGTTAGCTTATCAGAATATTCTGGCTTCAGCATCACGGTCTTGAACTAAAGTTATGGTTCCTCTGATTGGACAAGATTTAAGGTATTTATGGCAACTACTGATGATTTGGCCTTTCACATATAGCAATAGGCAATTGATCAGTCAGTTAGTAATCAATCAGTCATCAGTCCTGAGGGTTCTCTGTCTAGGTGATCAGTTTCCCAGAACTCCCTTGCTGCTCTCCAAAGGAAATAAGTTGTTGCTCATGTGCCTGTCCACCAAGTTCACCATTTCTAAGTGGGTCTCAGGAGGGTGTGTACTCAGAAGCACATGCGTGTGATATCATGTAGATCAAACAGGCATTTCAGGGCTGACTACAAGGGAAATGGTTCATAATTAATGAAAGGATGTGGGTGGTGCCCACTGGCAGGAAGAGCCCAGCTTTGGTGAGGGAATGGCAGTGGCTGCCATGATAGTGAGTGTCAGGGCTGAGGTGTGCATGTGTGTGTGTGTGTACATATGTGAGTCTGTGTATGTGTGTATATGTATGAGAGTGTGTGTGTGCATGTGTGTGTATGTTTTGTGAATGTGTGTGTGTGTATGGTGGAGGAGGGCTTCCACGTATTAGTGCCACTAAGGTAGGGGGGTGGTGAGGAAGATCTCTTCCAGACCAAGAGCTCTCTAATTCTAAGAACTTTCTCAGTTCAGCCATAGCACTGATCTTTTTGAAATAGAGTTTTAGGAGCCCCCAGGAGTGCACCAAAGCTTGATAATGATATTTAATTTTGAGAGTCAAACTACGGTTTCTCATCTGCCATTTTTGTGTATGTTTACATAAATACATTTTGCTCCCAGGGATCAAAGGAACCCTTTTCTTACCCTTGCTAGATTCCCCCACTGTGCACATTTTCATGCATCAATGGCACCAAATAAATCCCAACGTATGTGTAGGGCGTCTGGCTTCTCCATCACGCCTGTGGACACTCTGTACTTCTTGGTGCTCAGTGATAATAAGCAGAGTGTGGAAGAGAGATGTGGAACAGGTGATGGATGCTGGGAAAGAGGAAATTAGAGGCCGGTCCACTTCAGCGAGGAAATACTGAGTCCTGGCTTAGCTTCAGTTCACAAGGTTGAGTCTTAAGAGGTAGAAGTCTTGGGTGTAGCTGTGTGTGTCTATGCATATGTGTGATTATGTATGTGTATATATATATATGTGTGTGTGTGTGTGTGAGGTTGTGCATGTGTGTATGTGTGTGTGAATGTGTGTATATGTATGTGTGCTTGTGTGAGGTTGTGGATGTGTATGTGTTGTAATAGGTTTCTGGCCCAGACTTTCTGGGCCTGGATCAGAGGTTCAGACCTACTCTCGGCCCCACTTAGCCTCAAATGATCACACACAGGCTTCTTATATTATTTTTATGTTGATTGACCTAGGGCCCAGGCATATAACTTGCTAACTCCTTCATTTGAACTCAACCATGTGGCTCGGTACCTTTTCTCAGAGCAGCATTTCAGCTTCTTTCCTCCATGTCTCCTGGCATCTGCATTGTCTCTCTGGTGGCTCTGTGGTATCTGTCTGATGTGTCTGCTCTGCTCTGAGATTTTCCCAGTCTAGTAGCTCTGCTCACACTTCAGCCAATCAGCTTCTTATTAAACCCATAGGAAGGGCAATTATTTAAAATGTAACACATAACCCAACTACATGTGTGTATGTGTGTGAATGTGTGTCTATGTGTGTGTGTGTGAGAGAGACTGTGTGAGGTAATGCATATGTGTGTGTATTTGTGTGTAAGAATGATGAAAACAGGGAAGGATAGAAATGTGGCCTATCAAGTGAAGTGCTTGCTTCACTTCAAGTGTGAGCATGAGGACCTGCGTTTGGAACCTCTGAACTCAGTAAAGCCAGCCACAGAGGCTGAGCTGTCATCCCAGCTACCTGCGGTAAGATGGGAGGCACCTGTGAGCCACTTAGGCTGCTGGGCAGCAAATAAGAGACCCCGTGTCAAACAGGTAGATAGAGGTAAGGATGACACCCAGGTTGTTCTCTGACCTTCATAAATGTGCCTTGGCACACACACACATGCATTCTTGCATTCTGAGAGAGAGAGAGAGAGAGAGAGAGAGAGAGAGAGAGAGAGAGAGAGAGAGAGAGAGAGAGGGAGGAGAGAGAGAGAGGTTAAGAGGACATGGGAAGAGGGGCATCTGATAGAGGGTAAATCAGACATGACATTCCAAGGGAAATACTAAGTTCTCCTAAAAACTCCAGCCTCCTAAGGTTACCTTCTCCTGAGCATCCATGCATTTCTGTGTTTCGACAGGAACTATCCCTTCTCAGTGTACCTGGTAGGATATGCTAGCTTCAAGGAAGATTTTTTTTTTTTAATTTTTGAAAACTTGAGCAGTAGGCATAGAGATTTTTATATATCCCTTGGAGCCTCCACTATTGACATTCCATAGCAAAACAGTACATTTCTCAAAGTCAACAGTATATTGACACATAATTGTCACCCATAGCCAGTAGTGTACATTAGGATTACCTCTGTGTGTTGGGTGTTGGACATGTTATGAGTGTGGAAGGGTATGTGACAATCTATTTGCTGTCGGAGCAACAGATAGAGTAGCTTCATAGTTCTATAAATACACTGGCTCATTTCTAGTACAAACAAACCTTACACATGCCATTTACTCAGTGTAGGAGGAGCAGAGAAGTATCTGGTACAGCCCTCTCCCCTTTAAATGTGGAAGTCTGGGCTCTTGTTAACTAGGCATTTGTATAATAAACATGATTCCCAGACATGCAGGGAACTCCCAGCATCCTGAGTCACTTATGACTGAACAGATGTGACTCTCTCTCTCTCTCTCTCTCTCTCTCACACACACACACACTCACACACATTGCACATACCACACACACTCACACAGTCTCTTTCTCTCTCTTTGTTTCTGTTTCTTTCTCTCTCTTACACACGTACACTCACACATACCATACATATCACACACACACACACACACACACTTAAACACAAGTCTCTCTCTCTGTCTCTTTGTCTCCATCTCTGTTTTTCTCTCTCTCACATACAACTCACACACACCATACACACTTACATTCACACACACATTACACATACCATACACTCACATACAAGTCTTTCTCTTTCTCTGTTTCCATCTATGTTTCTCTCTCTCTCTCTCTCTCATGCACACACCATACACACTCACATTCACACACACCCACACACTTGACAACTAAACAGTTGCTGAAAGTGAAATGATGATGTCGATGATGTGCATTTGACTCAGATAATGGTCTCATGATAAACATTTCTCAGTCAAAAAGTCCCCTCTGGCTGAATGCCCGGAGTCAGGGAGATCTATATCTGTAAAAGGGAAAATGTGAGGCACAGTTTCACATGGTGGGACAGGGGCTTACCTGATGTGTGTGAGAAGTATCTCCTTGCTTCATGGTCAGGGAGCTGTATGTCTTGTCTCAGGATGTAGGAAAACAAGAGTGCTGTTTGCCACAGGGTTAGTCAGCAGTAAGAATGGTGTGGTTTATTTCTTGTCCTGGGCTGTGGGTGATGCGGTGGGGATGTTAATTCAGTGTGGCAACCAAACACCAGAAGATGTAGAAACAGGCCTGGAGAAAGGTAAAAAGGACAGATTGTTCAGTGTTGGATGCTGCAAGCTCCTGATAGGAATGAAACCATCAAACGGACTGTGACTCAGTGACAGAGAGAATGCCTCCATAAGTTGGGCTGCACATGTAGGACATTTTCTTAATTAGTGATTGATAGGGGAGGGCCTAGCCAATTGTAGGTGGGACCACCCCTCGACTGCATCACTGGCTGAGCAAGCCATGGGGACCAAGCCCGTAAGCAGCAGCCCTCCACGACCTCTGCATCAGCCCCTGTCTCCAGTATCCTGTTCTGTCTATGTTCCTGCCCTCACTGCTTTTGATGATGAACTGTTCTATGAAACCATGACTGAAGTAAACCCTTCCCTCCCACAGTTGCTTTTGTCTATGGTGTTTCATCAAGCAGGAGTAACCCTAACCAAGACACTCCACATACTTAAACAGAATATCCATAAAGAAGGAGGGCATGCAACTTAGCTTGACGTGACTACTGGAAGAGGATGGGGTCTCCATGTGGAAATAAATTCACAGAATCTTTGGTTAAAATTATATGCTTGGACTCTCAATGTCTGCCTCCTTTTTCTCTATACTATGCATTTATTTTCTTTTAAAAAACATGTTTTTCTTTAAAAAAAAAAGCTACGTGTATGAGTGCTTTGCCTGTATGTATTGATGTGCACCACATATGTGTGGTGATATGTTACATATTTAATAAAACCTGGAATATCAAGAGATCAACCCACAGGCAAAACTAGGCAGAGGCAGCTCCAGGAATTGCAGGGATAACAGAGCAGTGGTAACTTACATAGCTCCGGGGAGTTCTGGATCTCTGTGAGTACAAGGCCAAGCAGCTGGGCTTCAATAGCACACACCTTTAATTCCAGCATAGGGAAAGCCTGGGAGTGGTGACCCATAACTCTAGAGACAGAGCTCTTTCTGTGTTTCTATGAGTTCAAGGCTGACTACCAAATAGAGCAGCTCCTGCCTTTAATCCTAATCTGGATGGGATACAGCTGGGCAAAGAGGGTATTTAAGGCAGGCTTGGGAAAACAGCAGCTATTAGAAGCAACCAGGAGCAAGGCTGAGGAAGCTGGAAGATAGCTGGGTGAGATTTGACTGTGGTGTTTCTCTGATATTTCAGCTTTTCCCCAATATCTGGCTCTGAGTTTCTTTCAATACAACCAGAATTCATTGCAGCACGTACGTGTCTGAGGTGAGGGCATTGGATCCCCTGGAAATGGAGTTACAGATGGTTTTGCGTCACATTGTGGGTTCTGGGGATCGAACCTGGGTCCTCCGCAAGAGCAGCAAGTTCTCTTAGCTTTTAAACCACCTCTCTCTAGATTCCTTTTGATTTTTTTTTAATCATTCATTTCTGACTCAAGCTGTTCCTTGCGTAGGAAGTCCATGCTGAGAACTAGGTCCACCGTTTGCCCAGGAGGCTGGGAGGATGATGACCCTTGCTCTGAACACATGAGTTGGACTCAAAAATGCTTGGAAGCCTCTGAGACCTTTGAAGTTGTTCAATACAACTGTCTCATTCTCCACCCTTAAATCTGGGGCCCCTGGCCTTTGGTCTCAAAACTTACTGGCTCTCCTACTGGATGGAGGGTGTTTCTGAGAAAACATAGATACTGACCAACAGCTACCTAGACTCTTTGAATACTTTTGTTAAGTGCAGGCCACTTCCTTGTGAGCAAGTTCACTCATTGGTGTTTATTTTAGATAGGTTCAATTTAAACAGCCATAGGAGCACATTCTGATTGTGTGGTGGATCTGTCAGATCCTTCCTGCTGGAGCTCATGCTTGGTACTGGGGCAGGAGGGCTTTGAGATGGAAGCCGTTTAACCTTTTGTGGCTGACAGGTAGCTGAGGTGGGAGCAGTGGTTCTGGGTCTTATGAGATGTTTTGTATTTTAACAGATGTCCTTTTCCTGGAACAGCCACTACCTGTACCAGACTGGTCCTCTGGAACTGACTAAGCCTATCGGATATATGAAGCCCCAGACCTCCCTTACTGTGTTTCCTGCAGAAAGAATCTTATTCCTATGTGAGGTTGGTTTGCTACACTGTCTTGATCAGAAGTTACATGGTAGGGATGGTGCTTACAGGAAATATCTTTCCTGCTTTTGTCTTACTGTGAGGTTGCTGTCAGCTAAATGCTGTGAGATTTATGTCGTAGATTGTTGTTACAGTGTGCATGTGTATAGTGTGTGTGTGTGTGTGTGTGTGTGTGTGTGTAGGTACACATGTTTGCGTATTCACAGGGAGCCAGAGCACAAACTCTTGGGGGTTGTTCCTCAGGCACCCCCCTCCCTCTCTCCATCTCTCTGTCTCTGTCTCTCTCTCGTGTGTGTGTGTGTGTGTGTGTGTGTGTGTGTGTGTGTGTGTGTGTGTGTGTGTGTGTTTGCTTTTGTTTTGTTGTTTAGAGACAGGGTTTTCCATTGGCCTGGCCTTTCTAAGTCTTCTAGGCTGGCTAGCTGGGCAGCAAGCCCCACAGACCTACCTGCCTCCCCAGGGTTGGTATTGTAAACAAACATACTAGTTCCAAACTTGAAAAGCTTGTCTCCACTGTGTCTCATTGGTGTCTTATTTTACTGTTGATTCTTTGGGCCCATATCTGCCTCTTAGTGAGCTAATGTTTCTTTTCCATAGTTAAGTCTGTAAGAGAACCTTGGTTATGTCTGTTAGAGAACACTGGTTAAGTGTAGTGGAAAGCGAGTACATCACCTTCACCCAGAGGCATGGCCTACTGACCGTTGTAGGTATGGGATTCGCCTATGACTACCAAGGTGTAGCACTGAGGTGTGGATGAAGGCAGATTAGGAACTGAATATGTCTCTGCTTCTTTGCTTGGAACAAAGACCCATTCTGTTCTGTTAAGTGGATTGTCTCAGCCTTTCTGCCTATTCTTTCTATTTGTTGCTATTAATCCCTTTAATAAATATCAACCTTTTAATTAATTGCCAGTGATTAATAACTGACTACAGTTAAGTTTATTAGAGAACCTAATTAAGTCTGCTAGGTCTGGGAAGGGTTAAATCTCAGGTCCTTTGTGCATCCCCAAGGCCTTTATAGAGCCTGTTTTTCTGAGTGCCAAACTGGATGTGAATATGATTCTTAATTCACAATAATCTTTCCTCTGAACTTTCAAGTTATTGTCTACTATTTTTTAGCACCAAGTATTTTTTTAGCACATGTATCATTGACAGTTAAACATTCATTTCAGGTAGACTGTTCGGTATCGCTCATATATTTAGGATTTTCTCCTGATCCTTGGACTTCCTAGTTTTATAATAGCATGTCCAACATTAGTCCTCTACCCCTTTAAACAACTGATGAGCTTTTAAAACAATATTCTTCTTCATCCCTGGAAAATTTCCTTTGTGTTTCTAAACAACTTTTTATTTTATTTTCTACTTGTATAACTTTGTTTTTTATTTCTAGAATTTTAATTAAATGGATATTTATATTTCGTGTTTTGAAAGTAAAACATTTTGGGGTCTGGAGAGATGCTTAAAAGCACTTCCTGCTCTTGTAGAGGACCAGAATGCAATTCCTAGAATCCATTAGGCAACTCACAACAGTGTGTTAAGGGATCCAGTGTACTCTTTTGGCTTCTACCAACATCATGCACATGCATGCCAGTGCTGCTCAAACATACATTTAGGCAAAACACCCATATATTTATATAAAACTTCAATTTCCTCCTTTTAATGACATAATCTTGATCCCTTGGCTCAGTTTCTCAGATTAATAAATTATGATTTAACTGTGACCCTTCCACAAATCTGTTTATCCTGTGCATATTTGATTGTCCAGTTGATTTTTTAAAGTTGTAAGACCTTATAGATGTGAGTCTCACTCTTGTGTTTCCAAAGGCAGCACTAAAAAGAGCCTTGTCTTCTGGCTGCTCTGCAGGCTGCCTCCTTCCGCCACATCCTCATCTGCACTGATCTCCAGGCTTCCCTTTCTTGAGCTCACTGAGCCTTTGTTGTGCGGTCACTGTAGCTTTTCTGCATGCTGTTTGTCCTAAGGGTGTGATCAGTGTAGCTTCTGTGGATGCTGTTTGTTTTGAGGTACCAGTTTTGATCACATGTGCTCACCTCTGGAGACTGGGCGTTGTGACTGACTGCTGAAAGATTCTGTGGCTTTTCTCAGTGTGTCTCCCACATCCCTGGCCCATCCTAATCTGCTTTGCCCTAGGACTGTTTTTGCATCTCTGGCTTCCCTGTCTGGCTGACTTCTTATTGGTTCAGACAAAGGGAGGTTACAGTGAGTCTGAAGTTAAGGTAGGATGCAGTCTTAACCCTCTGAGAGTGGTGGTGTTTTTCTGCCTATGGTCAGAGCTCCCTGGGAACTTCCTCTCCTGTGACTACTGCTCTTCCTGGTGCTAACTGCCCACATCTTTCCCTTCTGGGACAGAAAGAGTGTTGAATTTTTCCCTTTGCCAACCTTTGGCAATGTCAACCTTTCTTGGTCATTTTCTTCATGACTTCTTGCAGCAGCCCATCTATGAAGTTCTCTTTAGTTGGGCCCCTGAGTGCACTATCTGTAACCTGTCAATCCACCATTCATTTCCTGTCAGGAGATGAGAGGGATTATGAGAAGGTGTTTTCTTATGGGGCTTTCCCATGCCTTCTCATGGATTCTTGACTGTAGTATTAATGAGACAATATATGTCAACTGTAACAAATAATCCACACATCTTAGCAGTGCAATAAAGGCATTTCTCTTTTTCTTGCCCTAAGATCCCTAGTTTGCTTCACATTGTACGGATGTCTTATTCAAGGCCTCCTTATAGGTATTGGATCTGTATTGTTGGAGGAGTGAGTGAGGAGGCTCAGGGTACATTTTGTGATTTGGAAGAGGAAGTGCCACTTATTTGCCATCTGTTGACCAGAGAAGGTGGCTGTTGAGCATTTAATTGTTTTTGGTTGTAGTAGAGCTGGGATGATGATACATCTTGGGTCCAGGTGCCTCAACACTTCACTTCAGCTTATCTGACATGCTGCTGTTAGTTACCACTCACTTTAGCATGGGGAGGACAGAGGATGCAAGAGACATGGCTACTTCTGATGTAGACTAGATAAATCCTGAATTGTTTTCATCTATTGATTTGGGTTTGGGACACCATGTCATCATATCTGTCTGTAGAAGGTCTCTGTATGTGAGTTTACTTGCACTTCCTCTGACAAGCTGGTCTAGCCTGCCTTATATTCCTGTGTCTATGTGTCTGGTTAATGTTTGGTGGTGTTGTTTGGTTTAATTCTATTGCTTCTTTATTTTGAAGCTTAATTCTTCTGTGGTTTGTAAGAATGTGAAGAGGTAGAAGGAGTGGTTAATTCACATCCGACATCTTCATCTTCTTTCAGGGAAAAACAAAGTATGAGACTTTGTTGGAGTGGGAACAGTTACTATGTGTGGATGAAGAGATCGCTGAAAGAAAAGACTGTTTTCATAGAAATGTGTTAATTTCTTTGCTTATTGTAGGGAAAAGGGACAATACAAAGACAGCCACCCTGGCCCGGGAACCAGAGCTAGTAAAAGAAACAACTTGGTTCCAAGAATTATTATTATTTTTTATCAAGTTCTATGTGGTTAAGGTTGTCAGAGGCACTACTTCACAGTTTTGTCTTTAACATTTGAGCTAAGGTTTAGAAAATATTTCTTGTCCCCATTGTAATGTACTCTGTTATTAAAGTTTTTTTTTAAAATTTTATATATTTATTTTTTTTATTTACAACATACTTGGCCTAAGAGGAAGCTGAAAAATTTGTAATGTGTATATCTTGGAGAAGACTTTCTTGAACTATGTGTGGGATGCTGGGCACATTTAAGAGAGACATTTAGAGGATAAATGGATGACCTTAGGGCTTAGGTAAATAGCCGCATTATAGTTCACAGCCCAGGATTTGGTGTAGTGGGATTCTGTTGTTACATTGTAAATAATTATCCCACCTACTGGTTTAATAAAATTGCTAATTGACCAAAGGCAGACAGAAACTGCAGGCAGGGCTACAGGCTAAGAAAACTCTGGGAACAGGAAGAATAGAGAAGAGATGCCAGAGAGACTCCAGAGAGACCTGTGGAGAAGCCAGCAGATGCAGAGGACAGATATGCTGCTCTCATCAGGAAAATAAATCAGGTTAGTTTAAGAGTAAAGAGTTAGCAAGTTATATGCCTGGGCCTTAGGTTGATCAGTGTAAAATTAATATAAGCCTTGGTGTGATTATTTGGTGCTAAGTGGCAGTGGGGCTGTGAGTGAGTCCGAATCTCAGGGCTAGGCCCGAGAGTCCAGTTCAGAAGCATAACGTAACAGGTTGGTAATGCCAACACATGGCCATGATTATTTGGAGTCAGTCCTTATCCTGCTTCTGAAAGGTGGAGAAAAGAAATCTTATTGCATGGCATTGCTAATTTAATGGAGTTGATGAACTATATTTGGACTAAAATTTTGTGCTTAAAAATGCAAAGAAAATTTCTGTGAATACTTTTTTGAATTGCCAAGAGGAAGAACTTGGTGGCTTAGAGTTTAGGCCTGGGCCTCAAAGTGCTTCAGTTTGCATTTTTGTTCTGTCATCCATAAAGATTTACACAAATGATTTAACCTCCATATCCTGGATGCAAAACAATAAACTATATCTGGTTGTTGGGATATGTGTGAGTTAATATATATATGTAGGATTAGTGTAGGTAGAATACACATGCTCAACCAATAGTAGCTAATTTTCTTAGTACCAGTTGTGATTTTTCTCACACAAAGGCAGTTCTTAGCAAAGCTTTTTACCACTGAAAGAGAGCATTGGTGATGACTTTTACACAACACATCAGTGTATTAGCTTCCTGTTTTATCAGTGAGGTCTTATCAAGTTATGGGAATCTTGGGGTAGAAGTAGCTGCATTTGTGACCCTCTGCCTGCTTCTTCAGAACACAGCCTTGGGCATTGGGTTCGAGTCATCACTGAAACATAACTTAAAGCCCAAATCCAACCTGGGAGCCACAGATCAGTTGTAAGATTCCTTTATTATTATTTAAGTCTCACTAGGGTTGCTTACAGGGACCAGAGTGAGGGTTTGTGAACAGGAGCAGCAACGCTTAATCAGTAGTTATATCTCTCTCTCCTTCAGGAACCATTAACTGCCTCTGAATCCTGGGAGAATCAGGGCTTGGTGAGCCCTCCCAGTCTACGGTAGGATGTGGATGGGCCCAATCTTGTGCAGGTCTTACGAGGTGATCATAGCTGCTGTGAGCCCAAGACTACACTGACCATGTCATGCCTGGAAGCCAGTATTCTACAACAACCCACCCTCCTCTGGCTCTTCAATTTGAATTTTACTTCTTTTTCTGTGATGTTTCTGGGCCTTCGAGGGAAGTATATACTCATCTCATTTGTGACTGAGCCTCCAGTTATCACACGATGATCTCCAGTTATGAACCTCTGCCCACTTCAGAAAGACTTCCCCTGACTAAGGCCAATAGAGGCTATAACCTATAGTCACAAACAAAGTTATTTAGAAAGTGATTTATCTGGTACATTGTGTTAATTTAGCAAAACCACTGCAGCTTCCTCCCTAGGGTCATGACCTCCCCAGCCAGGAGTTTTAGAGCAGTTAGAGGAACAGATGTGAATTCTTTCTCACAGAGACAACCTCAAATCCAACTGGTCAACCCCATAACAGACTGCCATAACTGTAGCAATGGGATTATCTTGTCTGACTAGGTATGTTAGTATGAGTATACACAGCTGAATAAGTCTATTACTGGTCACCAGCATTTTCTGGCACCATGAGGGCTGTACAGCAAAAGATTTCAGACTATTTCTGTACGTTATGTGACTGGTGGCTTCAGTACAGAGTCTTGTCAGCTAGTTCTGATGGGGAACCAAGAGCAGTGGCAATTGCCTCTATTGTTTTGAGGGCTTCAGAAGCCCTGCTAACAATATGTAATGGACATAGCCTACCCCTAGCACTAAGATTTTCATCTAATATCCTATAGTTTCTGAGAGCAGCTTTCTCTACCCACACAGGGAATCTGTTCAAACTATTTTCATTTTCATTTTTAAGATAAGTTTTATATCTGCAGTGTGTTCTTGAGTACACAGATATACAAGCCATCAAACAACCTGCGGATTCTTATATTTAAACCATTAAAGGTTAAACTGCCTGCTTACATGTTGGGAACCCAGAATGTAGGAAATGAGAGAGACAATTTGCTCTTCTGCCAATGGTTAGTGTTCTTATTCTGGACTATGGGCACTGATGTAAGTTGCATATGTGCTCACCAGTGTCCCTACAGAGTCAGTCCATTGGTGTCTCTAGCTAGAGTCCCAAAGCCCTATCTTCTCCTACCCTAGTCTTGGAGGTGTCACACTCCTGCTGATGTGATGTGAATTGATGCTGTGAGCATCTGCTATATCTTTGTACAGACAGAATGTGTCCTGAATTGGCCTAGCAGACCAAGCTTGTCCTTTTATTGTTCCCTATTAAAAATGTCACCCTCAGGAAGAAAATACCCTGAGCCTCTCACAAGTGACATTGACATACTGACATGAAGAATAGAATGGTTTTCAAGGTTGATGCCACAGCACACACATCCCTAGCTTACCTTTGTAGACACGTTTGGATATGCTAGTGTAGATTTAGTAGAACTTACTTTTAGACATATAGAATAGGGTTTTGGGATTTTAAACCCAGGAATTTGTGCATGCTAAGCATGTGCTTTACCACTGAGCTATACAACCCTTGCTCAAAACATACCTAATATTTAGTTAGTGATGTTTATTAGATTTCCTCTCCCTTCTTAGCATTGTGTCTCCTAAGTACCAAGAGAGGGACATAACATAGACACACTGAGGTTTGCAGGAGCTCTCTAAACTCATGTTGAAATTTGTTACTGTGGTGAGACTGGAGCTGGGGCCTTTCACAAGTGTTCACGGTGAACACAGCTCTGTCCTTCTGATAGATAAAGGAGCTGAGGGGTAGGACCGCCACAGTGACTATCAGAGAACAGATCATTACAGAGGCATCTATTTATCTTGTTGGCCCCTCCTCCTTGCTCTCTTGTAAGCTACTCTTCACATGACACCATGATATCATCTGCCATGTTATAATGGAGGACAGCGGTGGCCCATTGCTGAACATCCCAAGCTTCTGTCTTCTGCCCTTGTGATGCACAGAGAACCAAGAAGAGGTTGATTCCTGATCTGCTATGGATAGGGACTATTTTATTTCTGCATAGTGTGTTTGTGTGTACATATCTGTGTGCATATGTGCATGTGTATGTATGAATGTGAACACAGCAAAGCATGTCATTGTATGTGGTGAATAAAGAGGATTTTAAAAACGCGTACCATTACCTGGTACCCACCTTGTGGAATATTAGTCGAAGACATATTACATTTGTTTATGCTGTGGAATGTTTAATGATGCAAAGATGTGTTGCTTTCTTTTATGTTGCACTTGTTTAACTCCATGAAGCTGTATTACTTTGGTTGTCTGAAACACCTGATGTTCTGATAAAGAGCTGAACAGCTAATAGTGAGGCAGGAGAGAGGATGGGTGGGGCTAGGGGGGGCAGAAAGTATAAATAGGAGGAGAAATCTGAAAAGAGAGGATTGAAGATTGAGAAAAGAAGGGACCAGCCACATGGCCAGCCACGGAATAAGAAGGCAAGAAAAGATAAACAGAAATAGAGAAGGGTAAATGCTCAGAGGCCAAAGGTAGATGGGATAGTTTAAGTTAAGAAAAGCTGTCTAGAAACAAGCCACACTAAGACTGGAAATTCATAAGGAAGAGTAAGCGTTTGTGTATTTATTTGAGATCTCTGTAGAGGGTCTCCCCTCCTCCAAAGAGCAAATAATAAAAGAGTAACAAAAAAAAATCAGCAACATACTGTCAGGAATTTATGTTTGTTCTCTTATTGCTGTGATTTCACAATGACCCAGTCTGTCTATACTCCATCATCTGATTAGCAGAAATAACAACAACCATAGTGTAGTGGAGGTGACTTAGTTTTCCTTTTGCTATATAATTCAACTTTTAGGTTCTCTAAGTGGAAGCTAGATTCAGAGGATGAGCCTTGCCTCCTAGACACCCTCTCAATGCAAGTCACTCATCCTTGCTGTGGTTTGGACTTATGAGCAGAGAGATTTTTAAATCTGGAGCCTCCTCATTTCTTTATTCATATCCCTTATCAGGGTCGGTAGGGGTATCTGGATGCACCTGTGATTTAGTCTCTAGGCAGGAACAGAAGGCTCCAAGTCCAGCTTCTTCTCTAGCACAATCCTCCAGGTCTCTGACTCCACAGTGAAGTACACAGCCTGCTTGCAGGGATGTGATAGCATCCATTTCTTTGGTAAAGATACTTACCTAAAGATGAGCTCTTTTATTTGAAACCAGCAAAAGAAAATACAAAATGTGTTCTTTTTTTTTCTTCCTTCTTTATTTTGTATTTATCAAAAAAAAAAACCAGTAAAAAAATTTAAAATGCGGAAGAGTTAACAATAACTATACAGAGGATAAGAATCATAAGCATGGCTTATCAAGAGTGGAAATACAAATAAGATTGCTACACATATATTTTCTTTGTGTTCAGCTTTCCCTCTGAATTTTTTTTTTCCATCCCTGTATATCCTTATTCAAGGTCTCTTCCCCCTCCCAACACATCTGGTC
>PVIH01015639.1:17097-48915 GCA_004025045.1 Sigmodon hispidus | reverse complement strand
CACATTCACACTCCAAAGGTATTAGCTCAACTATGTTCATAGCAGCATTATTTGTAATAGCAAGAACCTGGAAACAACCTAGATGTCCCTCAACTGAAGAATGAATTAACAAACTGTGGTACATCTACACAATGGAATACTACTCAGCAGTAAGAAAAAATGATATCCTAAAATTCACAGGCAAATGGATGGATTTGGAAAATATCCTCCTGAGCGAAGTATCACAAATTCAGAGAGATAAGCAGGGGATGTACTCACTCACTAGTGGTCTCTAAACAAACAAACAAGAAAAAAAGCCAAACATGCCCAAGCGACAAGCCACAACCACTGAACAGCTTGGGATCAGAAACACCCTGGACTGACCCTTAAAACCCCAGTCCATCTATAGGAACACCTGACTCACTCTTGAGGGAGGGGGGACAATACTGGATTTGGCCGGGAGTGAAGACTGATCCAAGCATTATTGGGCCAGTGTGACCATAGGACTGTCTGCTCCCTGCCAAGGGAGGGGATGGGGAGTTGCAGAGAAGAACAATGATCAGATGTGGTGGGAGTGGGAAGAGACCTTCAATAAGAATATACAGGGATGAAAAAAAAAATTCAGAGGGAAAGCTGAACACAAAGAACATATATGTGTAGTAATCTTATTTGCATTTCCATCCTTGATAAGCCATGCTTATGATTATTATCCTCTGTATAGTTATTGTTAACTCTTCAGCATTTTTAAATTCTTTTTACTGTTTTAATTGATAAATACAAAATAAAGAAGAAAAAAAAAGAAAAGTCAACATGAGCAAGGGATAGGGCATATAAGCAAAACTCCCACAGTGATGGCTGACTGGAGCTCTGGGGAGTACACTGAATTAAGAACAGCCACTGGGGAACCTTCAAGAAAAGAAACTAGGCCCTCCAAGGATAGGCAGCTGTCCGCTGACGTGGACAGTATGTGGAGCCTCGAGGCGAGAGATGAGACTGTGTTTCTATGCGTGGACAGGCACTTTGGAGCCCACTCTCTCTCCCCTGAGGAACACCTAACCCAGACATCACATTACGATGAGAAAATCGGACCTGCCTGGAGTGGACGCTGAGTTGATCCACCTTAAGACTTTTGCCTATCTGGGGGAGGGGATGGGTGATGGGGAGGAGGGAGCTGGCAGACAAGGAGGGGTTGGGAGGGGGAAGGGAGGGAGAGCAAGAGGATATATGAAAAAAGAACTTTATTTTTAAAAAATAAATAAATAAAAACGCTTCAGCTTTTCAGTAAAAAAATATCGGTGATTTATTAAAATATATTATGTGGGAAACTAATTTTGTAACAATATGTATATACAGAAAAACATTTTATACAAAGGTATGTCAATTTATGACAGGGTTATATTTTAATAAACATGTAATGAGAAGAAAATAAAAACAAACAAACAAAAACAAACAAACAAACAAAAAAAAGAACCTCAGGAAGTATCACCATCCCTGACTTCAAGATATACTATAGAGCTACAGTAATAAAAACAGCCTGGTACTGGCATAAAAACAGACTTGTGGATCAATGGAATAGAATTGAGGGTCCAGACATTAACCCAAAAACCTATGAATACCTGATCTTTGACAAAGAGGCCCAAAACATTCAATGGAAAAAAGATAGTATATTTAACAAATGGTGTTGGCATAGCTGGATGGAAGTGTGTAGAAAAATGCAAATAGATCCAAGCCTGTCACCCTGCATAAAACTCAAATCCAAGTGGATCAACTTAAACCCAGCCACTTTGAACTTGATAGAAAAGAAAGTGGGAAATACACTTCTACAAATTGGCACAGGCAACCACTTCCTAAATATTACACCAGTGGCACAGACACTCAGAACAACAATCAATAAGTGGGATCTCCTTAATCTAGGAAGCTTCTGCAAAGCCAAGGACACTGTCAATAGGACAAATCTACAGCCTACAGAATGGGAAAAGATTTTCACCAACCCTACAAGTGATAGAGGACTGATCTCTAAGATATATAAAGAGCTCAAGAATCTGGAGCCCAAAACCTTCAATAACCCAGTCAAAAGATGGGGTACAGATCTAAAAGGGATATCTCAGCAGAGGAACTACGAATGGCTGAAAGGCACCTGATAAAGTGCTCATCATCTTTAGCCATCAGAGAAATGCAAATCAAAACAACTTTGAGATACCACCTAACACCTGTTAGATTGGCTAAGATATTTATATGTTTTGAATATTAGTCTTGTATTGGATGTGAAGATAGTAAACCTCTTTTTCTATTCTATAGGATGCCGCTTCACTAAAATCCATAAACCTAGAGAGAGTTTATATATACATTAAGAGACATGGAGGGGGTGGCAAGAAAATAACATTCACAGGGAAGTTCAGGAAAAGACAGAACTGAAGGGCTTTTGAGGAACTATGTGGAAACCTAGTGTAATAGAAACTTCCTAAAATATATGAAGGTGATCTCAATGAATTTTCCACAGAATGAGGAAGAAGTCGTCCCAACTTCTATTCTTGTTGAACATGAGACTTCCAGTACTGGGACACAGTAACATCTAATTGAGCTGTTGGCCAAAAGTGTCCGATGACCAAGCAATCCAGGATGTTCTCCACAAACTGACAGCAAAGCCCCATTGCTGAAGATAACCACTTTGTTACTCATTGAACCTAGGTAATTCAAGCTGGTTCCTACATAAACCCGTTATTGACATAATTGAATGTGTTTGGTATGAAAAGATATTTGTAATATTCTAAAAGAGAAGCATAAGCATCAAGCCAACAACAAACTTCTTGATTTACAATGGTGTCCTGCCTGCAAATTATGCTAGACCAATGCTGGCCAAAAAACTTTTGAGAGAATAACCAACCAATGTGATTTTACTTAAGGTGTATTCATGATATGAAAACCATACTTTGAGTGATCAAGAACCAGAAACTAGGTAGCCCAGAATCCCAGGATAAACCAAAATATTACTAGTCAAGAAAAAAAGGGGATGATAAAATTAATCCCATCAATGCAATGATGTTCTGCTATACTCATAGATCACAGCCCTATTCAGTCATCATCAGAGAAAGTTCTTCCTGCAGCAGATGGGAACAAACACTGGGCCATAGCTAGACATTATGCAGAAAGAAAGACTGAAACAGCAATTACAGGCTGTCATGGCTCCTCTGAATATATATTATAGCTTTAGTTTAATATTTTCATGGAATTCCTAAGTGTGAACAAATAGGTTTCTGATTCTTTTGTCTTCTGTTAGGCTATTTGTTTCTTTTAGTTTGCTTCATCCAACTTTAATATGATGGTATTTGATTTATCTTGTTGTATTCTGTTTTGTTTTGTTGTTATTTTTTGAAGCCTATTTTTTTTTCTAATAGGGACAGAAAGAGAGAGGATATCGATCATAGAGGAGACAGAATAACTGGGAGGAGAAGAAGGGGAAACAGTGATGATGATATGATGATGATATGTTGTATGAGAAAAAATGTTTTCAAGAAAGATATCAGAAAAATGAATATCATAACTAACTACCCCATAAAAGACTTTCTGAGCAGACACATGACATAAAGACTTACACACTCTCACATACATACACACCCTCACAGACATATACACTCTTGCAGACATATTCACATTAATACACACACATTTTTTATATGTAAGCACACTCAGACATGGATATACAACTCTCTCATACAGACACATACACACCACACACAAAAATTCTATAAAAACATACAGAAAGAGACACACACAAATATATACCTGTATGCAGCAAACAAACTCTTCCTCCCTCCCTTCCTGCTCTCTCTCTGTCTCACTCTCTCTTTCTCTTTCAGCTTGTCAATCACTAAGGGATGTTTCATTGTAATTTTCCCCACAAATGGTTATTTCCCAAAAAGTAATTTTTTTTCCTTTTACAGTTTAGATTTATACATGAACTTAAAGCCAAAATTTACATTTTGAGAGTTACAAAATTTGAGAATTTACATTATTCACAGCCTTACATATAATGTAGTACATGACAATCTTTGAATAATATTTCATGATTTAGAAAAAAGTAAATATTGTATTCTATCTAGTTATAGAAATATTTCTACAGTAAAATACATTAACTTCTTTAGATTGGCTGTAATCTTTTCATCACTTTATGTCTATAACTGTTTAACTGTCAATAAAATTCAACGACATTGAAATGATTTCACCGTCAATCATTCTTTTTCAATGTCATTTACTTAACACCCACATCTTATATAACCTACCACATTCAAGTACTTTACAATAAATGTTGCCAATTTGGCTTTTTAAAAAAATGAATAGAAGCACAGCACAGTACATAATAGATACAACATACAACACAACAGATGCACAATACTAAAACTGTGATCTTATACAGACTTATGGAAGCCTCAGAGTTAAATAAAATGATTTTTTCAGTATTTTTGACCACAAGTGAATAGAAAATATAATAAATGTTTTAAAAGAATTTTTAAGCATTTATATTTTGAAACAAAGTTGTGTATTAACTCCTAAAATATAAAAATTTTAGGGCCTTATCAATTAGATTCAATCCCCAGACTTCATATGGTAGGAGAGAACTTTTGCAATTTGTACTATGACCTCCACACATGCACAGTAGCACCATTGTACACAGATATGCAGAAGCACACATACAAATACACAATCATAGAGACAAAAATTAATAAATAATAAAGCTTTCTCTTCTACTCCTCTGTTTTCCATCAGGCATAAGAATTTAATATCAACAATGCAAAAGACTCCAGTGAGGGACCTTCAATTCAATTATGTCCTCTCATATAATGTCTTAACCCTATTTCCCTGAATAGGTGATGGCATTAGCTACATAGGGAGCCATGTGTTATCTGTGCAAGAATAATAGCTTATAAAACATTTTCATTGATATTTATATTTATACTTTTGTTTTTATTGTTTTTGTTCTTTTGACTTTCCTTATTTTTTATTAGTAGAATCATCAGTTCTAACAATAAAATTAATTTTTCCCTTTGTTTTATTTTTATTGAAAAATCATTTTTTTCATTATATATTATATCCTAATTAAGGTTCCTCCTTTTAATTCCTACTCCCTTCTCCTAATTTCACATCCAAAACCACCCCATTCTGTCTCTCACTAGAAAACAAATGGGTTTCTGAAAGTGAATAATAAAATAAAATTTAATACATAAAACAAAAACTATTAAGAATAGAACAAATGAAGCAAAAGGAAGGAATGGAGCCATAAAAATCACAAGAAACAAATATAGGCACAGAAACCACATGTTTGCACACTCAGGAATACCATAAAAATCCCAAACTGAAAGCGATAATACATATGCAAAGAACCTGTACTGTTAAAAAATGGAAAATAAAAAAAGCACAAAATAAATGTGTAAATTAAATTTTAAAAGTGAAAATTATTTGATCAAGGCTATAATCATTATAAATATTTTTCTTATGAACAATTTCTATCGCTTAAAAAGCTATATGTACACTTTCAATTGTTTCTAATGTCATATATATAATAAACTTAAATATTTTTTCCTTTTATTTATTTATTTCTCATAGAATTGATCCTGACTGCAAAATCCCCTCCATCTATTCCCCCTCTACTCTCTCCCAAATCCACTCATCTTCCCTTCACCTTCAGAAAAGAGCAGACTTCCTGGGTAAATTAAATGAACAGTGTATAACAATATGCAATAACACTAAAGGCTTGATGAGGCAATCCAGTAAGAGGAAAAGGCCCCCAAGAACTTGCAAAACTGTCAGAGACAAACCTATTCTCACAGATGAGAGTCCCACAAAAATCCCAAAGCTGAAAAGTCACAGCTCAACCTCGCACAGATTCATAAAGGCCTCTTGATTGATGTTTCAGTCTTTGTGAACCACTGTGATCCCTTCTTAGTTGATTCTGTGGTCCTTGTCCTTGTGCTGTTCTGGGCCCCTCTGGCTCCTATAATCCTACCCCTGTTTCTTCTGCAGGGTCTCACAAACTCTGCCTAATGTTTGGCTGTGGGTCTCTACATCTGCTCCTACTAGCTTGAGAAATCCTCTCTGATGACTATAGCAGAATATCATTAGGAATCGTTTTATTTATATTTTGCTGTTGATATCAGTCATGATTGCTTCAACCCTAGGTATCTGGGCCTTCCAGCTTCCAGTTCCAGGCCATCCTGGCAGAGTTGACCAGGAGCTCCATCTTGTAGCTTGGGCTTCAAGTTAGACCAGTCATTGCTTGATCACTCCCACAAATCAAACTCTGAGCCAATGGTTCAGCACAGTTTGCTACAAGAACAAGTTGTAAACTCAAGGTCATTGGAAGCCTCACCTCACTACTGGCTGCATATCCTCCATTACTGGGAGTCATCAATGATTCCAGGAAACTTCTACTGCTCTTGGTTTTTACATTGCTCATTAAAATGCCCCTTATTCTGTCATCTCTCTCAATATTCTCTCCCTCTATCCCTTTTTCCCTTACCTAATACCCCTGTTCTCATCCTTCCCTTCCTCTAGTCAATTCACAAAATCTTTTTTTACCCTTCTCAGGAAGAGTCATGTATCCCTCCCACCCCAGCCCTTTTTGTTTCTTAGGATCTCTGAGTTGATGGATTGTAAGATGATTATCCTTTACTTAACAGCTAACATTCTCTTATAAGTGAGTACACACCATTTGTATTTCTGGGTCTGTGTTGACTCACGCTGATTATTTTTTTTTCTTAGTGTCGTCCATTTTCCTGAAAATTTCATGACATCATATTTTCTATCACTTTAGTAATACTCTATTGTACAACTGTACTACAATATTTTCATTCATTATTTGGTTGAAGGACAAATATACAGCTTCTGGCTATTATGAAGAAAGCTGCAAGGAACATGCAGCAACTTAGTTTAACTACCACCAATTGTTGAAGATGCTTTTTATTTTTCCATTATATTTTTATGGACATTTTATAAAAAAAAAAAATCAGGTGTCCATAGGTGTTTGGTCTTGGGTTAGATTCTATTGCTCAACCTGTTTTTATGCCAATACCATGCCTTTTTTTTTATAGCTTTGAAATGCAGGTTGAGATCATGAATGCTAATAACTCTGAAAGTTCTTTTACTATAAAACATTCTTTTAGCTATCCAGAGGTTTTTGGTTTTTCATGAGAAGTTGAAAATTTTGCTTTCAAGATCTATAAAAATTTATTTTGGAATTTTGATGGTGATTGTGCTGTATCTGTACATTACTTTTGGTAGGATGTCCATTTTACTATGTTAATCCTACTGATTCATGAGCATGGGAGATCCTTCCATCTTCTAAGATCTTTGGCATTTTTTTTTTCTTGCAGACATCAAGGTTTGTCACAGAAGTTTTTTACTTGCTTGGTTGGATATTTTATATTACCTGCAACTATCACACAAAGGTAAATCTGTTTTTCTAATTTCTTTGTTGGTCCATTTTTCATTTTTATATAAAAGGGCTACTGATTTATTTATTTATTTATTTATAGTTTATCTTGTATCCAGCCACATCTCTGAAGGTATTTATCAACTGTATGAGTTCCTCAATGAAAATTTTAGGTTCTTTTGTATATACTATCTAACATCTGCAATTAACAATACATTGAATTTTTCCTCTGTAATTTGTATCTCCTTGATCTCCTTCAATTGCCTTATTTCTCTAGCTAGAACATCAATACTATATTGAGTAGATATGAAGAGAGTGGGGAATCTTGTCTTGTTCCTGATTATATGGGAATCACTTTGAGTTTCTT
Source organism: Sigmodon hispidus (assembly GCA_004025045.1). NCBI lineage: Eukaryota > Metazoa > Chordata > Mammalia > Rodentia > Cricetidae > Sigmodon > Sigmodon hispidus. The sequence continues at coordinate 41,143 of PVIH01015639.1, read as the reverse complement.
TCCACTAAATTTGCTGCTAGATATAGGATTGTTGTAAATTGCCTTTTTTTTTTTTTTAAGTATGTCCCATGTATCCCTAATCTAAGACTTTTATAATGAAATGGTATTGTATTTTGGTAAAGGCATTTTCAGCATCTAATGTAACAGTAATGTGATCTTTTTCTTTCTGCTTATTTATTGGATTACATTGACTGATTTTCATATGTTGAACCATCTCTGTTCCTCTGAGTTGAAACTTAGTTGATTATGTTTTGTAAGCATTTTTTGAGAACTTTTAAATCTATGTTCATTAATTGGTCTGTAAGACCCTTTCTTTGTTGAATCTTTGGGTAGTTTCTGTCTCAGAGTTACTATGGCCACATAAAATGAATTTCATAATGTTCCTTCTGTTTCTATTTTTGTGGAATAATAAGAGGAGTAATAGTGTTAACTCTTCTTTGAAAGTCCAGTAGAATTTTTCACAGAAAGTGGCAGGCCAGGACTTTTTTGTTGTTGTTTGTAGATTTTAGTCGCAGTTACTATTTTATTAGGAATTAGGTTTAGGTCCATTTAAATTGTTTATTTGTTCTTGATTAAACTTCAGTAAGTGGTATGTATCAAAACTTTTTTTTTAGATTTTTCAATTTTGTTAAGTACAGTATTTATAAAGAATACATACTCATTTTTCATATTTCCTAGGTGTCTGTTGTGAACCTTTTTGTTTTTATTTTGTTAATTTAGATATCTCTTTCTATTAGATAATTACATAAAAATAATATTTTTTCCTCTTTTGTTGATTTTATCAAAGAACCAACTCTTTCTCTTATTATTTCTTTGTATTGTTCTTTTTTTTTCTTGTATTCATTTCAGCCCTCTAATTATTACCTGCCATCTACTCCTCTTAGGTATGTCTACTTTACTTTTTTCCTAGAGCTTTCAGGCATGTTAAGTTTTTAATATAAGATTTTTCCAGTTTTTGTTTTGTTTTCATTGTTTTTTAATGTAAGCACACAGTGATATGAACTTTATTCTTACTACCACTCTTATTGTGTCCCATGTATTTGCATCCCTGTACATTCATTTTTGTGGAATTCTAAGACACCCTTATTTTCTTTACTTTTGTCTTAATTCATTTTTCATTCAGTAAAGAGTTTTTAGTTTTCATAAGTTTATATGCTTACCATTGTTTCTCTTAAATTTCAGCTTTAATCTGTGGTGGTGTGATAGAATGCAAGGCTTATTTTCAATTTTCAATTTTCTCATGTGCATTGAGACTGACTTTGTGACCAAAGATATGGTCCATTTGGGAGAAAGTCCCAGGAGGTGCCAAGAAGAAGGTATATTCTTCAGTCTGGGTGAAATATTTTGCAGAGATCTGTAAGGTCTATTTGATTTATAACATCTGTTGATTCTAGTATTTTTCTATTTAGTTTTCATTCTGGCAACTCTCTCATTGGTGTGAGAGGACTGTTGAAGTTCCCTACTATTATTCTATAAGAGGTCATGTGTAATTTAAGCTTTGCTAGTTTTTTGTTTGTTTAACAAATGTAGGGTCCCATTTAATAGATATTAAGTATTAAATTATCACCTTTGTGGATTTTTCCTTTGATGTATATGAAGTGTTCTTTTGTTTAGTTTTCATTTGAAGTCTATTTTATTAGATATTACGATGGCTACATCAGCTTGCTTCTTGGATTCGTTTGCCTAGAAAATATATTTCCATCCCTTTACTCCGAGGTAATACCTGTCTTTGATGTTGAGTTGTGTTTCTTGTATGAAGCAGAAGGATAGAATTTGTTTTAAATTTTATTCTGTTAGCCTGTGTCTTTTTATTGGAGAATTTAATCAATTGATATTGAGAAATATAAGTAAGCAGTATTTGTTAATTCCTGTATTTTGTTGTTGTTGTTGTTGTTGGTGGTGGTGGTGGTGGTGGTGTGTGTGTGTGTGTGTGTGTGTGTATTTCTCTTCTTTTGATTTTGCTGGTGTAATATTTTATTTCTTGCATTTTATTGTTTTTTTTTCTTTTTTAGTTTTCTAGGGTTGGAGTTTTATTTCTAGTGTCTTCTCTAGAACTAAATGTATGGATTGATAGTATTTAAATTTGACTTTATTATAGAATTTTTTCCATCTGGAATGATTAACATTTCTGCTGAATATAATAGTATGGTCTGGCATCTATAATCTCTCGAAGTCTGTAGGACATATGTCCAGGCACTTCTAGCTTTTAATAACTCCACTGCGATGAGAGGTATAATTCTGATAGGTCTGCCTTTACATGTTACATGCTATTTTCCCCTTTCAGATTTTGATTTTTTGCTTTATATATTTAGTATTTTGATTATTATGTAGTGATTTTCTTTTCTGGTCCAATCTATTTTATATTCTGTATGTTTCTTGTACATGTATAGGAACCTCATATTTTGCTTGGGAAAATTTTCTTCTAAAATCTTATCAAAATATTTTCTGGGCCTCTGAACTGGGATTCTTTTTCTATTTCTATTATTTTAAAGCATGGGACTGTCTGCAGCCTGCCCAGGGAGGGAATGGGGATTTGTGGAGAACCAAGAAAGACCTGATGTGGTAGGAGGAGGAAGGAACCTTGAATAAGGATATACAAGGATAGAAAGTGTGACTTCTTTGTTCATAATAATAATAAAAGGAAAAAAGTTTGATTTCTCATAATGTCCCAAATTTCATGAATATTTTGTACAAGAAATTTTGTTAGATTTAACATTTTTGACTAATATGTCTATTTCTTTTATTGTGTCTTCAATGCCTGCGATCTGCTCTTGCATTCTTTTGGTGATGCTTGTCTCAGGACTTTTTTTTTTTTTGGTTGACTAGATTTTCTGTTTTGAAAACTTCATTGGTTGTAGTTTTATTTACTACTTTTATTTCCATCTTCTTCAGGTTTTAACATTTTTGTTTCCTTCAACAGTTTCTTTGTATTTTCTTGACTTTCTTCTAGAGATTTACACATTCTTCTTAATTTTATTTGTCTTTTTCTCAATTTCTTTAAGAAACTTATTTACTTCGTTAAGGAACTCCATTGTGTTTATAAAACTGGATGTAAGATCTTTTTCTTTTACATCAGTTGTGGTGAAATATCCAGAGTTTGCTGGATTATAATAACTGAGCTCTGCTGATGACATATTGGCCTGGCTGTAATTAATTGTGTTTTTATACTGGTATCTTGGCTTGGGGGTTGGGGGTAATTGTAATGCTATGTGCCCATTTCTAGATTTTTTTTTGTTGGATGTGTATTTTCCATGATTTCCATTTTCTCTCTGGTCTTCTGGAATGTATGGCCTGTGGCTGAACAGGAATCTCTGCCCAATGAGCAGCTGGAAGTTCTCTGGCTGGTGTACATTCTGGTGTAGGAGGAAGCCTTTGGATTAAGAAATTAAGGAATAGGATAAGGAGATGAGGAGAGTAGGGGGTTGGGGATAGGGTTGCAGGGGCATCACCAAGAGAGTGGAGGATTGTGATCAGGTAGCCTACTTGGTCTTCTGGAAGGTATGGCCGATGTCTGGGCAGGCGGTATCTGGTTGAGTTGAGGGATGGAATACAATAAATTGAGGGAGACAACTGAGGATTGTGCCTGTTGGAAGTTAAAGAATGAGGATGCTCCATTGATACACAGGCTACATTGTCATCTGGCAGACATGGCCTATGATTGGGAAAGGGTTTCTGCCAAAGGGAACTGAGAAATTAGGGGATATAGAAAGTATATCACATTAGTAATAGTTTTGGACAGGTAATTTTTACTTTGTTATTTTCATTTAACATTAAAGTTACTTTACAGTTAGAAATAGTGACACACACATTTACTCACAGTAATTAAGACATAGAGACAGGGACAGGAATATCTCTATGAGTTGGGCCATCACATGCTACATAGTTCCTTCACTGTCAGCCAGGTCTACACAGTAAAATTCTGCCTCAAATTAAAAGGGAATTCTCAGCAGAAGAATTACAAATGTCTGAAAGACACTTGAAAAAATGCTCAACATCTTTAGCTATCAGAGAAATGCAAATCAAAACAACTTCGAGAGACCACCTTACAGCTGTCAAAATGGCTAATATTAATAACACATAGCCTATACTGGAAAGAATGCAGAGCATTGTTGTTGGAAGTGTAAACTTGTTCAGCCACTCTGGAATGCAGTATGGTGGTTTTTCAGAAAACTGAGAATCAATCTCTCCAAAGACGCACATTCACACCCAAAAAGCATTAGCTCAACTATGTTCATTGCAGCATTATTCATAATAGCAAGAACCTTGAAACAACCTAATACCCCTCAACTGAGGAATGAATTAACAAACTGTGGTTCATCTACACAATGGAGTACTACTCAGCAGTAAGAAAAAAAAATGATATCCTAAAATTCGCAGGCAAATGGATGGATTTGAAGAATGTTCTCCTGAGCAAGGTCTCACAAACCCACATTGATTAGCAGGGGATGTACTCTTTCATTAGTGGACTTTAAGCAAAAGCATTTTTATTTCATTGAAAGATGATGGGTAAATAAAGTGATTTAAAACACACACACACCCACACCAAAAAAAAGAATTGCTTAGCAGTAATTTGTGGGGGCCATAGTATATCCTGTGGGCATTAGTTGTGAACTGGTGTGCTTTCTTCATCTGTAGCTGAGCCTAACATGGCTTGAGGTACCTTAGATTTTATTTTTTATGTTGCATGTATTTTAGAGTAAAGACTCCCAGAGAACAGTTACTTTCATTATTTAATGAGCCTACATAAGAACAAACTAACTACAACTATTATTAAGTTTGAAACTGTATTTATCAAGTTTCTCCCTTTAAGATATCCTCAATGCTGTAACTTTTTAAAGAAATTTCAATACAAATGTATCTTTTATATAGTAATAGATGTTGGTAAATAAATAAATAATACAGAAGTGAGGCATTATGTCATTTAGCTATGTTCTAGTCTGGAGTTACTGTGTACAATGATATCTCTCTTTTTCTATTTTTTTTCTCATTTCCACATTGATGGCCTCTGGCAGAGGGGTGGGTAAAGTAAGACTTGTTTTCTTTAAGGGTCTGGCCACAGGGCGTTTAATTATGCTCCAATAAGCAAATGAGCAGCATGAATGGGTGGTTTTGTAAGTGGGGAGATCATAAGAGTGGGCATGATACTGAGAGGTCTAATATCTGAGTTTGATGGGATGGGGTGCATGATGTGAAATCACCATTATTAAATATGTATATGAAAAAAATTAAAAAAGAAAAAAGAAATACTATGACTTATATCAGGGTTTTGCTGGCTTTGTAAGCTTTTAAAGGCTTTGTTTATTATTTCAAGTTTAATGGAATAATATGATATGTATTTGTCTTAGTTTTTAAGTTATAGTAGAATTCTGCAGTAAGTTCATATTTTCTTGTGTTTGTTTCTGTTATTGCAGATTTATATTTTTAGTATGTGGTATTTTATCAGTATTTTAAGTATTTCAAGGTTACAAAGTATGCATTTGTTAAAACATTCATTGAATTTAGGTTTAGTTTTGCTATCTAAAACTCACTACTTTTTTTTCAGAATCTTCAATTTATCAAAAAATATATAATGTATGTTCCTATGATTTTTCAGGAATTTCATTCATCCCTGTTATAATGTTTGACATTCAATTTCTAGTTTTATTGAAGGAGGTCTTCTCTTTTATTTTTGTTTAATTTAGTTAAGAATTTGCCATTTGTTTAATCCTTAAAAATAAATAAAAATAAATTAATAAATAGATAATAATAAATAAAAATAAATGAATAAATATAGTTATATCTAAATACATTGTATGTTTGTAATCACTTTGCTGCAGGTATGCCAAATGTATGCAAATGTGAGACCTATTATTCAAAAGTTCTGCTGTAAATTTCCACAAATATAACTTAATTTTAGCCATGGTAACAAAACCATGTTGAAATTAAGTATACATAAATCCACTTCTCCAAGACCAAAGTACAAATGAGGTAAGATAAGAGTGTCCTTCTTCTTGGTGTTTCTTGGAAGTCAATGATTAGAGTGAAATGTGAAAGAATAAACCACGATAAATAGTAATTAAGAGCAAATCTTCTGAGCCAATTTTAAAGAAAAAAATGATTCTGGCACTTAATAATCATACAGAAAAAGCTGCAGATAATGTAGCACTGATTTCTTCAGTTTCTTTTTCTACAACTCAAAGATAAACAGCTTTCCTATAAAAGAAAGAAGTAATATATGCAATATAAGAAACTATCTTGATTTTCACTGAACATTTTACAGATTCTTGACATTTGTTAGACCTTCCCATGAAAAATCAAGTGGAAATGGATGAATGGGAAACATCCAATGGTTTGCTTTCACAAAAACAGGAACCAAGATAGCTCACTTTGAAGAATAATACCATGCCTTGAGTGAATCTACACACTTCTGTGTACTCCTTTGATAATAAATAAAAATTCTCATTGATGTCTAGAAGTTCTGGCAAAGTAACTTTAACTGGGATCCAAGAGAATAATGTTCTGCTTAAAGGGGAAGATTTTTTTTTAACTATGATCCCTCAGAAACTTTACAGCAACATGTAAAAAGACCAGAGACTGTTCTTCTCTGCTGCTCTGCTAAAGTGAAGCAGCTTGAGATTGAATGACTGTGTACATTAGGTTCTGATTTCACTGTATACTGTACCAGCTGGTTCATCTTGGTTCCATAAAGAGAAATTGATAAAATTCAGCTTCCTCTTCCATGAATTAGAACACAATAGCACCTAAAGATAAAGTCTTTTTATTCAGAAAAATGTTGGTATTCTGCACATAGTACTTAATTTTATAAGACTCTACATCAACTGTGGTTTTGCTTATGAGTCAAAACAGGAAGTCAAACTGTAAAGGGTCATTTGCAAGGTTCACCTTGAAGTGTCATCCTCAAATTCCTATTTTTTAAAAAAGACAAAAACCAGTATGCTTTTCCACTGATGAGACTACAAACAGGAGCAAATATTTAGGATAGCATTAGCTATATATTGACTTACCAAACAAACAAACAAAAAACCCACTGAAACCAACTAGACTGTAAGCATATGGATAGCTCTTAATCCCTAGAGTAATAGAAAAGATCATATTAGAATTTAAAGTTTTATTATCAAATACTATGTATAAAGTCTTCTTCAATTATATAATTTTTATAAAACATTGATCCTGTTCACATATTGTCAGTTTCAGTACATTGTGATAAAAATTAAAGCAGAGTGCTGAATTAGCAATAACTAAAGTTTAAAAGTGAGAAAAATTAATAATTTTCTCTATCAAAGGAACAATGTACAATATAGCAAACAAATAAAATTTATCCTTTATATTTGTCACATATTATAACATTGTTTTGCTGTTGGTAGGAGTTTCAGCTACGGTTATTCTTGTGAATTTCTAGGAATTGCCCAAACACGAGATTCTTCTCTAATCCCATAATGGCTCCCTTTATCTCTTTCATCCCTCTCACTCGGTACACCTCTTCAAACTTGGTCATCCCATTCCCTTATGTTCCTATCACCTCCCCTCTCCTTTGCCCCTTTTAATACTATCATAAATGACAAGTTCACAATATCAGGGCTCCACCTGCATATTAATGCTTTTATGTCCCTTTTGGAATCTCTGTGGTGGTAAATGCAGTATCTCTGGAGTCTAAATGATGGAATTTCAAAATCTTCCCTCTACCACACATTAGCCTCCTTTTTACTTTGTTTTCTTTAACCTTAATCTTTTGCCTAATTATCTCCTGTATTTATATCAAACAGAAATAATATCACCTTATATATAGATACTATGAGAATTACTTATTTTGATATATGTAAAGTTTAAGAAAAACAGAACATGGCTGACCAAAGATGACCTCGAAACAAAATTAAATTTTATTTTTCCTCTTTTGTTTAAATACAAGAGATATAGAGTAGTTAGAAGCATTTTAAATCATAATATTAGAAGATGAGGAACAATTAATGTTCCCTCTCTTTTCTATAATCCTGGAATGCAAATTGTTATCCAGTTACTCACATAGTGCTGAGCATGAGAATCAGAAGTCCCTTCTGACTCAGCCAGTTCCACTCTCTTTTTGTGTCTAAAGATAAAATTTTTCTGAAATTTAAAAATTATAAAGGAAATAAGAATATATGACTAAACTCTGTGTCCTGATAACACATTTGTTGCTAAATAGTTTGACACAAATGAGTGGGCACACATAAACCCTTAAAATTTTGTAGAATACTGTATGTGTTAATTGAACTGAGTGAAAACTAGGACAATTTCCTATATCCAGAGAGACTGTGAGTGCCTTGATTTATATTCATTTTCTCTATTTCTTTCATAATTTCTATTATAGCCTTACTGTTTTCAAAGTAAGTGCTTTATAGAAATTATGAGTCTATGAAAATGCATATAATGTGCCAGAAGAATGAATGGTCTACCTCAGGTCACATAGTAAGGAATGCGCAAATATTGTGCTTAGGTCTAGTAGTTTTAAATCTAATCCCACTACTATTAAACTAAATTTTCTTCTCTAAAGAATTTACTATTCAAAAGTCAAACCATTTATTTTTGAGATATCAGAATTTTATTAAAATTAGATATTACATATAATGCAGTATTTGGACATAGGAATTTTTCTACGTAAATATAAAATAGCTCTTTGTCATTTAGTGTAATTGACAAAGTTTGTGGGAACCTTCATCCATTACTTCAGAGCATCTAATGTGTGTGTGTGTTGTGTGTGTGTGTGTGTGTGTGTGTGTGTGTGTGTGTGTGAGAGAGAGAGAGAGAGAGAGAGAGAGAGAGAGAGAGAGAAAGAGAGAGTGTTTTTGTGCATGTGTGCCTTTCTGTATGTTGCACTGTCCTAACATTTAATATAGAAGTAATACTCCAAATAAAATTTTAACTCTATTAATCTTAACTTAGAAAATTAAGGCATTTCCATTTTATCAGAGGACAAATTGCATTATTTCTAATCTTTTCTTTGGGAGGCATTTACAAGGTGCTAACAACATAATTTAGATTTTTTTCTGCCTCATATCTTATTCTTTATATTATTTTATTTTCTTTCTAAAAATCAGCATCTTCCACATAGATATTCTAAGAAATAGAACTGTAAAGATTCAGAAAGCATGGATCAATGAGCCATTGTTTTATATTCATTGGTAAGGGTATTCTCATAAGAATATTGTTCATATTTTCCCTTAAAACATTAAACTATCAGAATTATATTATGAAGAGGAATCATAAAAAAGACAGAAGAACATATGAATGAGGAATGAGCATGATGTCTCTCCCAGTATGGAGATCACTGACAATACTTGTGAAAAATTTTAAATGAGGGGTTAAAAATAATCTTCCTTCATTCTATAAGCTTTTAAAAAATGTAAATCATTGCTATAAACAGGAAAAATACATTGAAATCTCTCTTTAATTATTCACCACTTATACATTCATCTTCCAAGGTACAATTTTACAAGGAGCTACTTGGCTTGTACAGCATGAAAAGTAAAAGCTAAGTTAGGACATTGAATTTCTAGGCAAACCCATTCCAGAGTAATTCACCTTATCCTGAGAGAGAAAAGGTAGCATGGACCGGCATGCACACCCTCTTGTCTAGATCAAGAGCTAAGGGCTTCATCAAAAGAACTAAGAATTAAGATGCATCCCCCTGCAGAATTAGTGTTGTAGAAAAGTTTCTGATGTAGGTCACTGTGCTATTTTGATTTTTCCCTACTTAAAAGCTAGATGGGTGACATTTACAGTTTTTGTATGTTGAACCATTCCTGCATTTCTGGAAGGAACCCTACTTGATCATGTTGGATGATATATTTTAAATGTTGTTGTACATGGTTTGCCAGGATTTTGTTGAGAATTTTTGCACCAATATTCATGAGGGGAATTGGTCTGAAATTCTCTTTCTTTGTTGTGTCTTTGAGTGGCTTGGGTATTAAGCTAATGGTGGCCTCATAAAAATAATTTGGTAATATTCCTTCAGTTTCTACTGTGTGACACAGTTTGAGGAGTATTGGTAGTATTTCCTCTTTGAGTGTCTGGTAGAATTCTGCATTGAAACCATCTTGACTTTTTGTACTTGGGAGGTATTTAGTGACAGCTTCAATTTTCCTTGGGTTATAAGTCTGTTTAGGTATTTAATCTGATCTTGATTTAATTTTGGTAGATGGTACCTGTCCAGAAAGCTGTCCATTTCTTCTAGGTTTTCCATTTTTGTAGAGTATAGATATTTAAAGTATGATCTGATAATTCTCTGGATTTCCTGGGGGTCTGTTGTTATGTCTTCGTTATCATTTCTATTTTTGTTGATGTGGATACTCTCTCTCTGCTTTTTAGTTAGTTTGGGTAAGGGTTTATCTATCTTGTTGACTTTCTCAAAGAACCAAATCTTTGATAAATTAATTCTTTGTATTGTTCTTTTTGTTTCAATTATACTAACTTCACCTGTAAGTTTGATTATTTCCTGCCATCTACTCCTTCTAAGTGAGTGTGCCCCAAATTGTTCTAAGATTTTCAGCTGTGCTATTAGTTCTGTAATGTGAAATTTCTCTAAGTTTTTCATATAGGCATCTAGTGCTATAAATTTTCCTTTTAAGACTGCTTTCATTGTGTCCCATTAGTTTGAGTGTGTTAAAGATAAATTTTTGTTAAATTCTAGGAAGACTTTAATTTCTTTCTTAATTTCTTCCTTGACCCAGAGGTGGTTGAACTGAGTGATGTTTAGTTTCCATGAGTTGGTAAGCTTTCTATGATTTTTGATGTTCCTGAACTCTAACCTTAGGCCATGGTGGTCTGATATGAGATAAGGGATTATTTCCATTTTTTTTTATCTATCGATATTTTCTTTATGACCAATTGTGTGGACAATTTTAGAGAAAGTTTCATGTAGTACTGAGAAATATGTATATTCCTTTGTGTTTGGTTGGAAGCTTCTGAAAATATCTATTAAATCCTTTGCATCATAACCTCTGTTAGACTCCTTATTTTTTTCTTGAGTCTCTGTCTGGTTGACCTATCCAAGGGTGAAAGTGTAGTATGAAGTCTCACACTATTAGGGTGTGAGAATTGATGTGGGATTTGAGCTTTAGTGGTGTTTATTTTATACAGATAAGTGCCCTTATATTAGGAGTATAAATAGTGAGGATTGAAATCTCATCTTGATCAATCTTTCCTGAGATAAATAAGTAATGTCTATCCCAAATGTCATCCATCATATAAACAAACTCAAGGTAAACAAACACATGATTATATACTTAGACACTGAAAAAGCCTTTGACAGATTCCAACACTCTTTTATGATAAATGTCCTGGAGACATGAGGAATAAAGGAAAAATATTAAATATAATAAAGGAGATTTACAAGAAGCTGACAGCCAACATCAAAATAAATGGAGAAATATACAAAGACATTCCACTAAAATCAGGAATTGGACAAGGTTGTCCTCTTCCCCCTTATTTATTCAATATAGTTCTCAAAATTTTAGCTAAAGCAATAAGAGAAGACAAAGAGATTATGGGGATAAAAATTGGAAAAGAAGGAGTGAAACTATCTCTATTTGCAGATGATATGATTCTATATATAAGTGTTCCACAAAATTCTACCAGGAAACTTCTGTAGCTGATAAACATCTTCAGCAATGTAGCAGGATACAAGAGTAACTCAAAAAAATAAGTAGCCTTCCTATACACTAAAGGTTAAAGGGCTGAAAAAGAAATAAGGGAAATACCGCCCTTTATAATAGCTGCAAATAGCATAAAACACCTTGGAGTAACTATAACCAAAGAAGTAACAGATCTATTTGACAAAAGTTTAAATCACTGGAGAAAGAAATTAAAGAAGACATCAGAAAATGGAAAGATCTCCCATGTTCCTGCATATACAGTATGATCAACATAGTAAAAATGGTGAACATACCGAAAATAGTCTGCAGAGTCAATGCAATTCCCATCAAAATCTCACCACAATTTTTTACAGACCTACCCGAAAAAAGCAATACTCAATTTTATTTGGAATAACAGGAAAGCCAGGATTGCCAAAACCATTTTGTTCAACAAAAGAACCACAGGAGCCATCATTTTCACTGACTTCAAGTTATACTATAGAGCTACAGTAATAAAAACAGCCTGGTACTGGTATAAAAACAGACCTGTGGATCAATGGAATTGAATTGAAGATCCCAACATTAACCCAAAAACCTATGAACACCTGATCTTTGACAATAAGGCCCAAAATATTCAATGGAAAAAACATATATTATCTTTAACAAATGGTGTTGGCATAGCTGTATGGTAGTGTATAGAAAAATGCAAATAGCTGATTTGCTAGGAGTGGATGTTGAAGTAAGCCACTTTGGGACCTTGAGACCACTAGCCCTTGCTGAGGAGGATATAAAGTGATGGGGAGAAGAGAGAGTGACTGGGAGGGGTGGGAGGGGGAAGGCAGTTTGAAAAAGGGGATACATGAATAAAAATATGACTATGCATAATAAAAAATAAATAAAAATGTAAATACATTCAAGCCTATCACTATGTATAAAACTCAAATCCAAGTGGATCAAAATAAACCCAGCCACACTGAACTTGACAGAAAGGAATGTGGGAAATACCTTCCAACACATTGGCACGAATGCCCACTTCCTAAATAGAACACCAGTAGCACAAACACTAATAACATCAATGAACAAGTAGGACCGCCTGAAACTTAGAAGCTTCTATAAAGCCAAGGACACAGTTGATAGGACAAAACAGCAGGCTAAAGAATGGGAAATAATTTTCACCAACCCTACAAGTGACAGAGGACTGAGCTTTAAAATATATAGAGAACACAAGCAACTAGAGCCTGAAACCTTGAATAACTCAATCAAATATGGGGTTCAGAATTTAGGAGGGAATTCTCAGCAGATTTACAAATGGCTGAAAGGCACTTAAAAAAGTGCTCAACATCTTTAGCTACCAGAGAAATGCAAATCAAAACAACTTTGAGATACCACGTGACACTTGTCAGATTGGCTAAGATAAAAATCACAGAGAATAGCCTATGCTGGAGAGGTTGTGGAGCAAAGGGAACACTCCTCCATTGTTGGTGGGAGTGTAATCTTGTTCAGCCACTCTGGAATACAGTATGGGGTTTTCTCAGAAACCTTGGAATCAATCTCCCCAAGGATCTATCCAGCAATACCACTACCAAGCATATACCCTAAAGATGCACATTCACACTCTAAACGCATTGGCTCAGCTATGTTCATAGCAGCATTCTTCATAATAACAAGAACCTGAAAACAACCTAGATGCACCTCAACTGAAGAATGGATTGACAAACTACAGTATATCTATGCAATGGGGTACAACTCAGAAGAAAGAAAAAATGATGTCCTAAAATTTGCAGGCAAATGGATGGATTTAGCGAATATCCTTCTGAGCAAGATATCACAAACCCAGAAAGATAAGCAGGGGATGTACTCACTCATTAGTGGACTCTAAACCAAAAAGCAAAAAGCAAAGCATGTCCAAGCTGCAAACTACAACTACTGAACTGTTTGAGATCTAGCACACCTTGGATTGGCACCATGGAGCCCATTCCCTCCAGAGGAAAACATGACCCAGTCTTGATGTTGGAATAATAAAAGAGAATTTTCCTGGAGTGGATGCTGAATTAAGCCACCTTGGGGCCTTGGAACCTCCTGCCCATGCTGGGGAGAAGATAAGGAGATGGAGAGAAGAGAGCATGACTGTGATGATTGAGAGGAGGAAGGAGTTTGAACAAAAGGATACATGGATAAAAAAATGAGACTTTATTCATAATAAAAATATTATTCAATTTATGTAGCTTTTTATTTTAAAAAAAGCTAGATGTGATATTTGCTAGTGACAGACTATTGTTGATATTGCTTCCAATTCATGTGCTTAAGACCAAACCTGCATTTGAAAGAATCAGAAAATAAAGATAGGATTTAAGAAGTCATAACAAATGAAGGCAAAGCCTTTTATAAATAGAATCCATGAGCTTCTAACATGGACCTAGATAGAAGTTGGTCTCTATTATGTGAGCACTCATAGCTAATGCTAGTGAAGGGTCAAAAAAAAGCCCCTTTCTTCAACAACTTACTAGACAGCACTTAGATGTTTATATTCTGAGCCTCCCATTCTGTTAGAAATTTCTATTACCTATAATCCATTAAAATTGTACCATTTGTAATTGTTACACAAACAGAATTAGACAATACCAACTTACCCAATATATTGTCTTTTCTTATGACTATCAATATTATTAGCCTATATTTAGAGGTTGGTAAAAAATGTTGTATCACTGAATGTGTATGGGTGGGTTTTCTGGCTAATTCATATCTCAGACTCATTGGCAGTACCAATCTACTTCAGAGAAGTTTATAGATATCAAGGAAACTCCTCCATATGAGTTGACCTTTTTTGTGACAAAAGTTAGCCACTGGGCAAGAAAGTACTCTTGCCTTGACTGCTGACAATAAGATATTCAAAACAGACAAGCAGGAGACACACATACACACACACACACACACACACACACACACACACACACAAAAAAAAAAAAAAAAAAAAAAAAAAAAAAAAAAAAAAAAAAAAAGCAAAAAATAAAAACCCAAAAAACAGTTGCTGAACCTTGCCAAGACAAGATAGAAAGGTCTTTGGGAATATCCTGCTGCACAGAAAAATCTGTCAGGCATGCTAGGCCTATAGGCCAAAGATGGATACTTCAATGACACAGAAGAACTTTGGGGTGCCTGTCCAGGCAACCAGCTGCTTCATTTCTTACATTTTTGGAAGTTGCTATTTAATTAATATTATTTCCTTCTTGGGTTTCTGAGAAACATGAAGATGAGATAGTTAATAGTTATACTTTTCTAGTGACAGTTTTAGAAAAGAAACTCCCTTAGAAGTTAAAGTGTAAAACTTTAAGAGACAATGAAATAGAGTTTTTAGTTAGTAATGCATATTTGATATAAAGTGGATTAGGTACAAATCTTTGACCTCATCAAAATAGAATAAATAATGAAATATTTCCTTTAAATTTGTCAATTGTTAGTGAACTGGACATTCCTCATTTAATTATTGTTTGTATATAATTACTATACCTATTGTATATGGTCTTTCTTACATTATTTTTAACATTATTTTTGACACATTTATATTTTGAAACAAAAGGGTATATGTGGTGATATGTTATATATTTAATAAAACCTGAACTATCCAGAGAAAACACACAGTCAAAACCTAGGCAGCCATTTTAGGATTTTCTTCATCTTTATGTATAAGGACAAACAGCTGGGATTCAATGGCACATACCATTAATCTCAGCACAGACATAGAACTTTCTGTGTTTCTGTGAGTGAGTTCAAAGCTGACTAGAAAATAGAATAGTTACAGCCTTTATTCTTAACCTCATGGGACACAGCTGGCATGTAGTGTTGAAGACAGCATAGAAAACCAGCAGAGGCAGAAGCAACTAGGAGTGAGGCTGAAGAAGCTGAAGATAGCTGGGTGAGATTTGACTTTGGTGTTTCCTCTCTCTGATATTTCAGCCAATTCCCAATATTTGGCTCTGAGTCTCTTTCACCGCAATCCAAATTTGTGCTACATAGTATTTTATTAGGCATGGCAATATAACAGTTCTCTTCATGCTAACATAATATTGGCCAGCTATCTACCTTTGATCTGAAAATGCACTTGAAAAATTATAAAAAACTAACATGATGCACTTTAATTTTTTATTCTTGCTTAAAGAGTTTTAGAAAAAAGTACCCAGTAAGCCTTAAACAAATAATCAATAAGCATAGTTACAATATCTGTCATAATGGAAAACCACACCTATCTCTTTATTTGAATATAACATTGATAAGATTTCAAAAATAGTAATTATATTATTACTTAGATAAAATTACAAACTAATAATCTTTAATGGGTAAGTGATATTATATAATCAAGTATTTTTGCTGAAGTTTTCTGTTTGAAAACTGAAGTACCCATTCTTCATAAGCATATGCTAAGACATATTGGGTTGAATATAAAAAAAAATCTCACAATGAATTATTTGTGAATGAAGATGATGCAGCTGGCTGAATTCCAGTGTAAGGCTATTGTCACAGTGCCCTTTGGTTTATAGCTGTCAGGTAACAAAGTGGGCTACTTACAGTCAACTGAAGTTCAGAAAATCTGAGCTAATACAAATAGCATTATTAGAAAAGCATGTACATCTTCTTACAGGGAAGACTCTAGAGATCTGCTTCAAAGAGACTCCAACAGGACGAATTTGAGGAGAGAAAATAATGAAAAAAATTAAAACGCTTTAATTAAAATATTCAAAATTATAAACACAAAGACCTCTGAATTCATTGATATTCTTGCATAGAGTAAAATGCTCTGAGACTAAAGAAGAATAAACTGGATGTATATAAAGGAAAATCTCACAAAGGACTTGGAGACATTAAAATTTTAACCAGCTAATGTGAAACTCTTAAGTCTACAGAGCATTCAGGGGAAACCCTAGAAGACCTTTTCTTATAAGAACATGACATTCTAATTATTAACTAAAAGTCAGTCTCAGCCAACAAATAAATAAACATCAGAGCACAGAGAAGTAACTCAGAGATAATTTGTGTGATTAGATGATAAGGTCCTTTCTCCATCCTCAATGATGACAAAAAGGATGAAGTTAAATCAAGATGTTCTCAATATAGAAAAATTATCTACTAGGGTAGGACTGAATACTCATTAAAGAAAAAAGATTTTTAAAATTTTCAGTATTTAAATATTTAAAACATATTGTAAGCTATATCTTTCAAAAACAAAAAGACAATTTCTAGACTTTCCCATGTATTCATCAATAAACACAAAGATAAGAGAAATTGATATCTGAGAGATGTACAGAAATGATGAGATGGATAGACTAGATTTCCAAAGTAGATATTGAGCCTCCTTACATGTACATTTCTTACTAACATTGTATGAAGACCCTTTTTCAGTCTCCAGAAGTAGGAAGGAAAGCTGTTTCAATTTAAAGGAAAATATGAGTAGCATTTGTAAAGCAATGGAGGGCAGTGCTAAACTAAGTGTTAAGAATTCACCAGTTGACATGAGCTGATTATAGTTAGCAAACATCAACAGCCTTGAAGATTTAATCAGAATCCACCTAAAATACAGATATTAAAACTAGGAGTCAATCTCCAGCAACCTGTCAATGATTCTAGAGGAGTAGTTTCTATAGAATTCATGAGAAGCAAGGAATCTAAGACAGGGGATATGATTAAGGAAACTTAAGTGAAATTTCCCATGTAGTGAGATAGTACAAAAAGCAGAATAGTATAGAAACATGAAACTTTCCCCAAAAAGTACCATAACTGATTGAACATTATAATAAAATGTAATGTTATATGCAACAGCAGATTGCCATGGGACACTGGACTAAGAGAGGGGAATGGAAAATCTCCCATAACAGCTATTTGTAGAGGTCACTTGTGTGCACTGGACATCTCAGTTAAAGTTCGAGCAGACGGGCTTTGTCAGGTTACAGATGGGTGAGGAAGACAGGCTGGATGTCAGCCTACTGGATGACTCTCAGGGCAGACACAAGCTAAGCTTCAGGCACCATCTCCCAAGTGACTCAGTGAGAAACTCCCAACCTGAGATTTTCCCACATTCCTGATGTGAAAATTGAAACTGTTGCTTAGAAGTTCTAAATTTTAATATATGTTCTAATATAAAATTAAATAATTTGTGCAGTAATTAAATTTGTAATTAAATTTTTTCACACATATGCTTTCACAACCTACAGCTTTAGATGGCATTAGTAGCAAATTGCACTAACTTTTAAAAACAGGATGTGCTAATCATACAGAAGTCAAAATAAGAGGATCTATTTTATCTTATAATTTACTGGATTTGGCCGGGAGTGAACACTGATCCAAGCATTATTGGGCCAGTGTGACCATAGGACTGTCTACTCCCTGCCCAGGGAGGGGATAGGGAGTTGCAGAGAAGAAAAATGATCAGATGTGGTGGGAGGGGGAAGAGACTTTCAATAAGGACATACAGGGATGGAAAAAAAAATTCAGAGGGAAAGCTGAACACAAAGAAAATATATGTGTAGTAATCTTATTTGCATTTCCACCCTTGATAAGCCATGCTTATGATTATTATCCTCTGTATAGTTATTGTTAACTCTTCGGCATTTTTAAATTCTTTTTACTGTTTTTTTGATAAATATAAAATAAAGAAGGAAAAAAAATGTAAAGTTTGGGACTGGAGAAATGGTTCAGTGTTTGTTACTCTTGCATGCTCCCAGGTTGGGCTCCTAGTATCTACATGTTATCTCACAACTACCTTTAACTCCAGTTCAGAGGATCATTTATGCTGTCTCCTGCAGCCTAATGAATGCTCAAAGGGCCAACACATACACATGAGTAGAAAAGTATGCAGTTTTTGTTCATAAATTCAAAAGTGTAATATGTTTTCAAACAATATCTAAATTGCCCAGATACAGAAAAAAAGATTTAGGATAGGTTAGTCTGAGAAACTGCCTTTTCTTCAGGAAGGCATCATTATTGTTTGACAATTTGAAAATCAGTGTACATGAACCTATTAATTTATTTATATATAAATTATAATATTAATTTATTAAAGGAAAAAATGTAATTGTCTTAATAGCTTTAGCAGAACACGTGATAAATCCAGCATCCAATCAAGAAAAAATTGTCTGAGTAAATTAATATTTTGACATTACATATACATATCTGTTCTCATTATATGTTGTTAGTGAGAAAATTTATGTACATAATTTATTTCTATTTTATACAAATAATATATTACTATGATTATTTAACAATTATGTTTCTATCAATATATTCCATTATACTATATATTAATAAATTATATATGCATTATATATATATGATATATGATATTATTGAATATCAATGAGAGAAAATATATAAGCCATTGAGGGTTAAAAGAGATTTTTTGAGGGGAAGGTACAATAGAATGCAGTTGATATGGAAGATAAAGGAGAATAAAGGAGGGATTTTATTACTGAAGATGTTTTGAAAAAGCCATATCAAAACCTGACTTAATATACTTCATATACTTCTGATCTATCCCTGGTGCCCTCTTGTCTAACTTATAAGATGACTTCTTGAATTGTCATAAGTGGAAGCCACTATAAGCCATGACAAAAACTGTCCTTCTCTAAGCAGATAACTGCTGTAGAAGCCCTGCCAGGTGGTCCACCTATCAGATGAAAGAAGACCACACTCTATCTTAGTCAGTATGCCTAGTGGAAGAAGGCAGTGCCTTCTTTTAGTCCTTTCTTAGTTTATTTGGAAGCTGGCAAAGAAAACTTGGGACACTCATAAAATTCCCTCTAATATCTCTGATTTGCACAATGAACCGACAAGGCAAATGAAATGCAAGAGATCAAAGAAAAGTCAAGTGACAAACAAATGTAAATAGCCATAATGGACACAGAATGCTGGGAATATGAGAAAACAGTCAGTGCACAGACACATTATGACACAAAAAGCCAGATATTACATATTCTGGGCATAGTTCAACAAGGCTAGAACCAGACATGGGAATGTATCAAACACTTCATTGTTCACACTCATTTGAGAAGATAAAAAAACCAATAATTTCTTTATATGTCTGCATGGATAGACCTTGAGAACTTAATGTTGAGTGAAGGTAGAAGAAATATTAATCTTACCATTCCATGAGCATATGATGTTATTTTATCTTCTGTAATATTCCATTTTTTCCAGTGTCTTAAAGTTTTCATTGTGCAGAATCTTTTTGTCTGTTTGCTTTTTGTTTCCTTTTTTATTTTTTTTTCCTTTACCCCCTACTGGTCCCTCCCGTCCCTTCTACTAGTTCTCTCCAGTCTCCCCACACTTCTACCCTACCTCCATTTTCTCCCTAGAGAAGGCAAGGAATTCCAAGGTGAGTCAATTTGGTCTGACATACCCATTTGAGATGGGAGTGAGTCTCTCCTCCAAGAATCAAGGCTGAGAAAGGTAAATTTTCTCTAGGCATGGGCTTCTATGAGCCAGTTCATGGACCCAAGATCTGTTCCAATAGCAAGAGGTATTACAGTACTAACCCACCATGAAATATATGCTAAATAAGGTTTATTATTTAAAAGTTACTTACAGAACAGGGATTGTTCCAGGGGAGGAGGAGAAAAGGTATGAGAAGTGTGGAGAAGCGGAGAGCAGGAGTAATCCCAACAGCATAGAGCAGGAGTGATCCAAACCGTGGAGAGCAGGAGTGATCCTAACCACGGAGAGCAGGAGCGATCCCAGCCGGATGGTCCTTCCTACTCCATGCCATGCGTCCAGCAATGTGCATCTGCTTCCATCTTCCAGCACATCCCACTTTCATTGTTTCCCCCTAGTTGACCACACTCCGCCTGGCTCAGCACTCTGGCGCAGTTTATCTGTGTAGCTTCGGATTTCCAGCTACATCTCTCCCTTCTGTCTAAATAAGAGGGTTCAAAACTAAATATAAAACTGCATACTATAGGGATCATCATAAGGCAGTGTCTGGGGAAGAGAAAGGTACTAAGTGAGGTCAAACTACCACTAACAAACAACAAATAAAAGGTGCAATTTAATGTCTAAAATGCTGATACGAGGAAATGCACAGGGATTGCTTCAAGGCTGTTTACCTCGAACAATAAAGTTCTAACACCTGAGTGTCCTTGCTGAGATGTGAAGTAATAACAATCTCAACTATCCAGTCTTCAACACCATCAAGACCTGAGAAGGAAAATCTATACCTGAAGTTGGAAGCATGATGAAATAACTTCCAAAATTTAGGAGAAGACAATGACAGTTAACTACCTGGACAGTCATCCACCACTTCTCTGTACATCGGGAGCATCCATCCTTGTGGCTATGGGCCTATGATATCTGAAAAGTCTCCATAGAAGCAGGGTATTTTTTGGTAGGACCTTCTTATCCTGTCTAGGCAGACTTTGGCAGTCTCTATCCTTCATCCTGCTCATCCATTTCAGACAGTGAGTACGCTGACAGCAGTCAGGGCAAGTGACGTTTTTTGCCCCTCAGGCCATTGTTTGCCAAACAAGACAATCTCTTTGCAAGATGTCCGTGATGATCAACACTACCTTGAGAAAGAAATGGTGATGCCAGGAGTTGTTATGTCTCTCAAGGCCAAATTTGAGATAACAAAATCTTGAATGCCATATAATCTCGGTCTATGAAGTGGTTGAAGATGCCTATCTACCTGATATATTTTAACATGTTTCTGAAAAGCCTGAATACCTTGACTATTAGGTGGCAAATCTGAGTAACCATAATCTGCAATCCTAATCATCCAAGAAAGTGAAGCTAACATTGTAAAAATAGGCATTCCAAAATGAGTGTACAGCTCCTCCATAATAATTTCAAGTATAACAATCTTATGAATATTGACCAAAATAGACATTTTGTATCAAATGACAACAATATCCTAACTATATATCATTATACAAAATATCTAAACAGAGTTATATAAAACAACTTGTATATATGTTAAAACAAATGTTATGACTAGCATAAATAATTAGAGGTAGAAATTGCATTATGGAAATGGCAATGTACTTAATACACATCAATGTGCAAAATATTTTAAACAGAGGTAGATACGTGCAAATTAAGGCAATTATACATTCAACTTTGTAGCAATATACATATTATCTCAGTCAAACATATACGTTGATTTCCCATTTGTATCAATATACAAACATTTGTACCATGGCGATTCATTTTTCATACATCCTTTGGTTAATAGTTGTTTGCAAGTATAATGATCTCCTATCTATTCCCTTTTCTTTCTTTCTCTCTCTCTCTCTTTTTTTTGAAATTCCTAAATCTATAATATCATTCTATCCTCTACCCAAGATTAACTTATAACCATCATATCAAAATGATAATTGACCATAACCCTCCCTTGGATGACCAACTTATCAGGAAAGGGACATAGTTCTTTCATTAAGTTGCTTCATGCTGGCCTGTGGGCGATGGTATCTCTGTGGGGTCCTGTAAACTAAACAATGGTTAAGTCCTAATGAAGTAACTGTAAACATATATATATAACCATTTGACAAACGTCTATAACCATTCTCATCGTACTGAGTGAGTCCATCTGAAATTCTTGTTAAAAATATGATATGAAACTATCTTACAACTGTCCTGATTGGTCTATACCTCAGAAGTGATCACTGAGTGACATATAGCAGGTTCCTTCTTTCTCTGTCTCAAAGGTCTTTTGTTTTCTGCTTTTTTTTTTTCCTGTGGGGGCCCCATTTTCCTTCTGGATGCCTTGGAGAGTGCTGATAGGAGAAATTGTTTTTTATAGTGGGGAATCCAATGAATACTATTAACTGAAAATATTGAACCATCAGAAAGAATTGTGTGCAGATAAGATTTTTAGATTAAGAGAGTAAGAAATGTAGAAAGAAGTAAGAATTAAGATTTAAAGCAAAAGTGAGATAATATTGGTCCTCATATATTTCATCTATTTTTCTATCTCACCTCAGGTGTCTTTTCTGATGTAAGACAGAGTCTCTAAAGTTTTATTTACCAATACACTTGGGTTTAGAGAAGGAGAAAGCCACTTGCTCCACCCCCAAAGCCAGCCTTTTTTGTTACCAAACTAGGACCTCCTTTATATACTTAAATACATAATCATTAGATATAGATGTACAGTTGTGAGAATAGAGAAATTACCCTTAGCGCCTGTCACTGTCAGGCGTCCTTGTAATCCCCTGTAGTCTTTATAATGTTTCAGAAGTCTAAGCATTCAGCATCCTTTTAGCTTTGTGAAGAGGGTTGTATCCATTCTTCTGTAAAAACAAAATTAAGACCCAGTCCCACCTTAGTTAAAAGAATGTTCCTTACCACATATCCAATTGACTTATCAGTAGACAAGCCATTACTCCTTCTCCTCAGGAGGGTTCTCCTTTTTGAATCAGTTCTTATCAATCTTGTCGGTACCCATATTTTCTCTTTTCCTGTAGAAACAAAAGCAAAACCCCTACCCCAAAGAAGCACATGCCCTGGCTTCCATTATGAAGTTAGTACATTCTTGAAATAAACACGTTGATTGAACGCAGAAGTCCTTTCTATTACCCAGTGTTTCTCTGCAGCTGAAGTTCCTTTCTCATCAGCATTAAGAAAGTTTAATGTCAACAAGGCATTATGTAATCTCTCCCTAGGTTTTTTCATACCACCTTTCTGTTCATGAAACATCTCTTTCAAGGTGCAATGGGATCTTTCCACAACTGCTTGTCCAGTGGGATTGTGTATTATCCCAGTAAGGTGCTTTATCTCATAATACCCAAAAATCTGCTTCATTTTCTGGGAAACATATGCTGGAGCATTGTCAGTCTTAATTTGATCAGGAATTCCCAATATGGCCATGGCTTCCAGAAGATAAGTGAGTACTGCATCAGCATTTTCAGAACTCAGGGAGGTAGCCCAGTGCATTCCTGAGTAGGTGTCAATGGTATGATGAACATATTTCATCTTGCCAAATTCCGGGAAGTGAAACATATCCATATGACAAATCTCATTGCTCCTTGTACCCTTAGGATTGCTCCCAGCAGGTAAGGATGGTTGATTGTAAAGGGAACACTTGTCACACTTTTGCAAAAAAACTCTTCTTTAATCCCTTGCTATTGACATGATACTTCTTGTGAAATTCTGAGGCTTCTACCACATTCCCTATCAATAACTGATCAATCTCATCATTACCCTGTGCTAAAGGGCCAGGAAGGCCTGAATGAGCCCTGATATGTGTTATATACATAGGATGTGCTCTATTTCTGATGATATCCTGTAGCTGTACAAACAAAAAGGTTAATTCTGTATCATCAGGAATAAAGTCAGCAGTTTCAATATGAAATACAACTCCTTCTGCATAATGAGAGTCAGTTATCAGGTTAAGGGGTCCAGGAAAATCCAATAACACCATAATAATGGCATACAGTTCTGCCTTCTGAACAGAATCATAAGGA
>PVIH01015639.1:0-16997 GCA_004025045.1 Sigmodon hispidus | reverse complement strand
CTTTTCTGGTTTATAACCAGCCTTTCTTGTTTTATTTGCATCAGTAAAAAATGTAGGAGCTCCAGAAATAGGTTTATCCTGTACCACAAGGGGGAAAATCCAATTAGTTTTCTGTATAAACTGAATCCTTTTGCTTCAGGGATATTTATTATTAATCTTCCCCAGAAAACCACTATAGGCTTTTTGCCAAGGTTCATTGTCTGCCATATTTGATCAATTTCCTCATTGGTCAAAGGTACAACAATTTCTGCCGGATCCTTTCCAGTCAATTGTCGAAGCCTGAATTTTCCTTTGAAGATCAAATCTGAAATTTTTCAGTGTATGTTTTCAGTTTTTTATTTAGTCTATGTGGCAGAAATATCCATTCTAATATAATATTTTCTCTTTGCATTATGACTCCTGTAGGGGAATATTCAGAAGGCAAAATAACCAGGATGCAGTCAAGGGCTGGGTCTATATGCTTAACATGTGCTTCTTGTAATCTCTTTTCCACAATGCTAATTCTTTCTCAGCTTCAGCAGAGAATTCAGATTATTATCTCCATTTAAGTTTTGAACAAATGAACCAGTTCATAGTTTTTAATACCAATAACCAGTCATATGTGGGCAATATCCCCTAATAGTTTCTGAAAATCATTAAGTGTCCTTAATCTGTCCCTCTTAAGTTGTACCTTCTGAGGTCTAATTGTTTGCAAGCCTATTTTATATCCCAAATAATTGATAGAATCCCCTCTTTGTATCTTTTCAGGGGCAATGTGAAGTCCCCAATCCAGGCAACACCTTCTTCACTTCTTCCATCAGTCTTTCTAAGGTGTTTACGTCTGGGTCCACTAAAAATATGTTATCCATATAATGGTAAATGATGGATTATGGGAATTGTTTGCGTATCACTTCCATTAGTTGTCAGACAAAATATTGGCATAGGGTGGGGCTATTCAGCATCCCTTGTGGAAGGACCCTCCATTGGTACCTTTTTACTGGGTGTGCATTATTGAAAGTAGGTACAGTGAAAGCGAACTTCTCTGTATCTTGTTCTTGTAGAGGTATGGTAAAAAAACAAAAAACAAACAAACAAAAAAAAAACAGTTCTTCAGATCAATAACTACAATAGGCCATCCTTTAGGTAGTAAAGAAGGTAAAAGTATACCAGACTGTAAGGTGCCCATGGGCTGGATCACCTTATTAATTGCTCTTAAATCCGTCACCATTCTCCATTTCCCACATTTCTTCTTGACCACAAATACAGGGTAATTCCATGGACTGGTTGATTCTTCAGTATGGTGAGCTTGTAACTGCTCCTGTACCAATTGTTCTAGGGCTAGCAATTTCTCCTCTGTCAAAGGCCATTGCTGGACCCAAATAGGTTTGTCTGCCAACTATTTCAAAGGGAGGGCTGTTAGTATCTTTGGGGTGCCTGCAGTTTTGAGACTGCGTTGTTGTGAAACCTGAATAACCAGCAGTTGTTTTACATAGCCTCTTGAGGTATTGCTTTCAAGGCCATGATTGGGTCTTTGGTTGATATTTAAGGCTGGAGGGACCTTAATTTGAGTGTTCCATTGTTGTAGTAGGTTATGACCCCATAAGTTCACTGCTATGTTGGCCATGTATGGCTTCAGTCTTCCTCTCTATCCTTCTGGTCCTATGCATTTGAGCTATTTCACATTCTGTTTTACCTGAGAAAATGTCCCAATACCTAAAAATTGAATGTCTACCTCCTTCAGAGGCCACCTGGTGTGCTATGCCTGTGAAGTTATGATCAAAACATCAGCTCCCGTGTTGACTAAACCTTGCATAAAAATATTGTCTATTCTTATGATTAACTTTGGTCTTTGTTCATTTATGGAGGTCTGCCAAAATATGCATTCTATTGGTTTACTGGAAACCATCAACTTCTCTTGTAAGGGTGATCTATTGTCTATGGCTACACGGTCTACTATTTCAGGCTTGAGATTCATTACTTGTTCTGAGGAAACCGCTCTTCCACTGTGACTGGATATGACTAAACCTTTTTTTGGCTTGGAGGTTGGACACTTGGGGGCTTCCTGAGGGAAGCCCCAAGTTACATTTCCCAATCTTAAAAGCTTGCCATCTTTGTCTCTTATAGATCTACACTCATTTGTCCAATGTTTGCCTTTGTTACATTTTCTACATAGTCCAGGAGCTAGTGGCCTTCTGTTTAAGTCACTCCTGGGATTGGGAGAATTCCCATATATGCCTTGCCTACAATTTCTCTTTATATGGCCTGGTTTACAATTGAAACAAATAATACTTGATTTCTCACCTTAACATTAGCAATGGCTTGTCCTATCTAATTCTCTTCATCACAGTGTAGATATTCAACATTAACTGCAAGTTGAATCCATTCTTCTATGGGTGCATCTTTGATCTTTAATGGCATGATCAATTTCTTACATGTCATATTAGCATTATCAAAGGACAAAGAGAGTATCAATTGTTTCTGAACTTCTGAATCTGACACTGCTCTATTTACAGCCTGAGTCAACCTCTGTAAAAAGTCTGTATAAGGCTCCTTCAGACCTTGTTTAATCTGAGTATATGACTCAATAATCTGTCCTGGATCTAAAACCCTTTCCCAAGCATTTAAGGCAGCAGTACAGCACAGCAACAGAGCATGGTCCTCATAAGTAGCCTGAATTGATACATCAGCAAACTGGCCTTCCCCAAAGATTTGTTCCTTGGAGATGGTAACATTCCATTTTGATCTTGAGATTCCAAGGCTTCAGCCTCTTCCCTAAACTAATTCCTCCACTGCAAGCTTTAACTATCGTTCAACACTGCAGTTGCCAAATTCTTCCAGTCATCAGGAATTACCCAATACTGTGATGACCATGAATTGCTCCACAAAAGACGATTGTACACCATATGTCACTATGGCTTCCTTTATTGTTTTTAGATCCTTCATATGGATAGGTTCATAAGTATATCCCACGTTGTCTGAAGCTCTTTCATGTGATTGTGATTTTTTGGTCTCTGCCACAACTGGGAATAGAGTTGAAGTATAGGGGGTAGTTCCCTCATTGTAACCACTCTAGGTAGGGCACCTTCCCTACTGCAGCATTTCTAAGAGGGGGCTCTGGGTTGTCTTAAGCGGATGTTGCCTCAAAATCCTTTTCTAAAATCTCCATAAGACCCTCATGATCTTGTAACCTAGCAGTAATGGTCTTTTCCAGTGTTTTAAAGTCCTCTATAAATGTCCTCTCCAACAATTTTATAGAGTGGAAAATTTTCTCATTCCCCACATCTACACATTCTAGTACTTCCTGATACAGTTTCCTAAATTTTTCATCACTATAAGCTCTGTATTCCTCTCTAACCAATGTAGATCGCGCCTCTATGGAGGCAATGAGCTTCTTAATTGTCTTAATATGTTCATCCATGTCACACATCTTAGCCTCATAACCCCTATCGGGAATGTGATCATCTCTATGCTGGGATCCTTTAAAATAGGTAGGTATAAAGTATATTATTACACAAAAAAGCAAAAGAACTCCTGAGTTCAGATAGCCTCCAAATGCATAATTCTGAAATAATCCTCTATCACCATTGTGAAAAATGGGTAAAATTCTGAACATTTATTTGGTCAGACATTGTGAAAGAAAAGAAAAAAAGTTACCTTACTTAGATGTAATGAGGACTTATGGCCAGCAGGTGTCGCAATTGCAATCAGCAGCGGCAGTAGAGGTGCCCAAAGCTATTCCTTGTGTAGCCTTTGTTTCCTTCAACCAATCTTACCTGTGCGCACCACCGCAACCGGCTTAATCTGGTCTCTCAGGAGATCCAAGAGCAGATCCGTGCATGGCTGGGAGCAGCAAGTACCAAAACCAAAATAGCTACTTGCTCCGAGGCTGAGGAACCCAGCCAGGTTCCGTGGAGTCAGCCCCACATTGGGCGCCAATTATTGTGGTACTAACCCACCATAAAATATATGTTAAATAAGGTTTACTATTTAAAAGTTACTTACATAACAGGGATTGTTCCAGGGGAGAAAGAGAAAAGGTAGGAGAAGTGCAGAGAAGCAGAGAGCAGGAGTGATCCCAACCGCAGAGAGCAGGAGCAATTCTAACCACGGAGAGCAGGAGTGATCCCAGCCGGATGGTCCTTCCTACCCTACTCCACTTGTCCAGCAACGCACGTCTGCTTCTGTCTTCCTACCCATCCCTCTTTTGTCATTTCCCCCCAGTTGACCACACTCTGCCTGGCTCAGCACTCCAGCGCAGTTTATCTGTGTAGCTTTGGATTTCCCACTACAAAGAGGCTCCATAAACTGCCCATGTCTTTTGACTGTTATCTACATTCAGAGGATCCAGATTCATTCCATGAAAGTTCCTCAGCTATTATTTCAGGGACTACCTACTCCATGAGACTCTCCATCATGATCCTAATCCCTTTGCTCTTATCATCTCTTCTCCCTCTCTTCATTTGGACCAGTAGCTCAACTCAGAGTATAGTTATGGATCTCTGCATCTGCCTCCATCAGCTGCTGGATTTAGGTTCTATAAAGGCAATTAGGTTGGTCATTCATGTAATAATAAGAAAGGAAAAACAGCTTAGACATTCTTTCCACTATTGCTTGGAGTCCTAGCTGCGCTCATCCTGTGGGTTCTTGAGTGTTTCCTGGTATCAGGTTTCTCTCTAATCTCATAATGGCTCCTTCTATCAGGATATCCACTTTGTTGTACCTCTCTGTTGCTGCCCCTGACACCACCCTACCATCTCATTCTCTCATGTTCTCTTCTCACCTCTTTTTACGGTTCCACCATGATCAAAACTTTCTCAGTTCTTCTCTATTTTCCCTTCCCAGAGTGACCTATGGATTTCTCTCTTAACTTCCTCTTGTTACCTAGCTGTTGGGAAAGTTGTAGATTGTAGCCTCGTTGTCCTTTGCACTATGTCTAAAATCTAGTTATGAGTGAGTATATACCACGTCCGTCTTTCTGGGTCTGTGTTTCTTCATTTAAAATAATGCTCTCTAAATCCGTCTATTTGCCTGCATTGTGTAGAATCTTTGACTTCTTCAGTTGGAAGTTATTGTGAATTAATTGTTTACCTTATTAGTGAAGGAATGGCAAGCAATTAGTAGTACATTTCAGTTCATACTCATGTTATTGTAAGAATAAAGATGTAATAAACAGAGCCACTCCTTTACATGATGTATTTCTTAAAACATGACCAGAAATGGAGACATCAAATAATTAATTTACAAACAAGATGGATCTTCATTACTTTCTGTCATTAGAGAGCACCATAGATTTGAGATAAAGAAACATTTAAAAATCTGTGTACTTTAAGTTTCTCTCTGATAGCAATGGACCTGAAAACTAAAATTCCATAGTTTTTCTTTTACTATAAAATTATTATTTATATACAATTTATTATTTATCTTACAAATCCCTTTTCAGTTTATACTTAATTATAGGATAAAACTAACTATATTTTCAGTGACGGCAAGTAACCAAATAGATATTCCATTTTCTTCTGGTTGTGTAATTTACAAATATGTATTCTTTCAATCTCACATGATTTGCAATAATTTTTACTTTTATTGTTTCGTTAAAAATTGTGTGCAAATTGAACTCAATGGGTTTCAAAAGGAAAACATGAAGTTATGTGGATAGGTTACAGAATTAAATCTGGTACCAGTGGTGAGTATGGTCAAAACATAGTACATTATTATGAGTTAGTAAATTATTTTTTAAATGTAATCAGGAAAATCATTGTCACCACTTTAGTAGCTTCCACATATCTAAAAGGACATTTGAGTAATGAGTCATTTTGAGCTATCACTTATAAGTAGTTCAGGAACCTTCAGTTAGATTATCTTTTTTCTGATATAAACTAATTATACTTATATTTTTCCTACTGATGTCCAGAAAGAATAGTGTGTGAATCTCTACGAGCTAAATATGACAGAACATAAAACAATTAAGTCAAATATGTCCTGATAACCTCCAGAGGTGATTCTTTTGATTACCAATTTTACTTTTCAAGTGAAAGATAATTGAGGTCATTCTGTTGGCTAGGCCTCACCATATGGCATTCACATAGTTGGTATCAATGATTTTTTTTCTTCAAATGTGAATAAATGCAGAATGCTAAAGTGATCTTACAATGACATTCTACCCACTTCCTGTGCATGTGTTCCCCATGAAGTGAATTTGAGTCCTATTTTCTAATTAATAATAAGACACTCCACTCTCTAAAGGCCTCAGTGGACACTTGACTGTACACACTCTGGTGAGGCTGTGTTCACAGTTCATTTCTTTCAGAGTTTCATATAGCTCCAAATGCTTTTTTATTTTCTACAAAAAATCATAATAAAATAAAATTCATTTAAGATGATAGGTAAACTTTATTGATTACTGTTTCACAATAAAGATAAGTTTTGATATATCTGGGTCCATGGGTACAAAGTAGTGACTGGACACTATTGTCTCTGTGTCTTTTCATTGTTCTTCATTCTGTATTGTGTTAAATTTTTGTTGTTGCTGTTTCTCAAGACAGGTTTCTCTCTGTAGCACCAACTGTCCTGGAACTCACTCTATAGACAAGATGGCTTCAGACTCACAAACATCCACCTACTTCTGCCTCCTGAGTGCTGGGTTTACAAGCATGAGCTACCACCACCAAGCAAACAAGATTTTTTTTTAATTTAACTGTGACAGAGACATAATACATATTTCATTTCTTTTATTTTTTCTTCCTAGTGCCATTTCAAAACACTGTTGAGGATTTAACACTGACATGTTTTGGTACAGATTTTATATTGATGTTAATAAATCTAAATGATAGAGTTCCTTGACCAGAACATTGTTTTTCTATTTATCTCAGTGCTAGTTAAGAACTACCCAGTTTATATAATTATATAGAGACAAAAGGTTTTTGTGTGTGTGTGTGTGTGTGTTCATATGTGTATATGTTGAATATTAATTTCTGAGAGTGTATATATGTGGTACATGTCAGTTCATAGACATGTTCAATTATTTGAGTACATATATGTATGTAAGTGTGCATGATGTTTTGTGTATATGCATATGCAGGCCTGAATTGACATATGGTATCTCCTTCAATTGTTCTTCAAATTATAGATTGAAGCAGGATCTATTGTTTGAAGGCACAGTGCTCTAGATGGGCTAATCTATGTAGCCAGCATGTGTGGGGCATCTGCTGTCTCAACCTCCTGCATGCTGAATTTAAAGGCATGGCATGATTCTCAGCCCAGCATATATGGGAGTAACATAGGATTCTAGGGTAAATTAATTACCCACTAAACCACCTTCTGAGCCCCCTGCATATAAGATTATAAAACCACAAATTTGAGTTTAATAAAATTGTCTTTAATCAGAAGATTTTTTTCTACATTTATCATTCCAAATGTTGTTTTAGATTTCAGCCCAAGAAGATGTTCTTTACCTTCTCTAATAAATAAATAAAAATTGAACTCTGAAGGTTACTTTCTATCCTTTATAGCATTAAGAACTGCTTGTTTTAGTAATAGTTTCTTCTAAACATACTAGTTTCTTAGTCTTTTAAAAGGACTTGTCAGGAAGCATGCTGAAATGTTGAAATTGAAATTAATAAACAAAAACACACATTTAATGAGACGCCACCAAATGTCATCATTTTTCTTACATACTTAAACAATTTAAATTAGTTTTTTTCTGTTCATTAATTTCCTAACCATGCTACCTACTTTTTTCTTAGTAAAGTAAATTTTAATTTCCTTACTATTTATTTTTCTTAACAACATATCATAATATTACAATTAATTTCTTTATTTCTTTGTTTGTCAAGAGTCTTTTGTATGGTTAACATATAGGAAGTATTGTACAGTTTTAATTCTGCAGTGGTTAGAAACTAAACATTATTTGTGTCTGGACAATGTACTTTTGTGACAGAAGGAATCAAGAGGCATTGCTGAGATATATATGGATTTTGTATGCTTTTTCCCATGGGGTGCAATCATCCTTTCGAGGACTTATATAACTGATGGGTTAAACATTTAATGCTAAGCACCTTTGAGGTAGTCTCTTGCTTTCTAGCTTCTTTTATCTTCTTTTTTTTCAGTTTATATATCAAAATAGTGTCCTGGAATTTACTAGTTTATAAGTAATCTGTTTGCAAGAACATATCCTCATTAAAGAAGCCTGTAATTGATGACTTGACACATGGCTCTGTGAACAATTCCAAAAAGGTTATGAAGAGAATGAAGCATGACCCCTTGTTCACAGACCAAAGTCACCTTTCTAATCCAGACTTTATCAGTAAAAATATTGTCTTTTAAAAAGCATCTCCTTGTCTTTGGGCCTTAATTTTAATCAACTCTCTCTTATGCGGTAGCAAGAAATTACATGATTTCCTCAGTAGAATACTCAATTCTATGGCTTAATAAATCTTTAAAAATTAGAATTTAAAGAAACCACCAAAAAGAAACCATTTGGGGTTACAGCCTCTAAGTGTTTTCTAACAGAGACAAATCATGCAGGGCCTTCTACATTAACCTGTCTAAAAGTTTCCTAGTGAGAAAGTTATCTTTGAAATTTCAAACATGCATATTAAATCAATAAATGTAAAACTTCTCAAAATAAAAACAATCAGGACAAGGTATGATCCTAAAGCAAATATTCTATACAATGGAGAGTAACTGATAAAAGATTCCCAAAGCCCAATATTAAGCCTCTGCCAACATAAGAATCCAAATTAAACCTAGTTAAAATTAAAAATTCAAGTTTAATGAGTAAAAGCTCTTAGATGATTTTTCAGCCTTCATAGAGTAAATGGGGAGAAGAGCAGAAAACTAAATGAATTTCTACAGAGTCAGTTTAAATACCCTGTAGGGTTAGGGTTAGGTGATCTTGAGCAACTCTGAGGTAGAAGTCACCATTTGGTGGGGTTTCTGAGATGGGGCAGGGTTTGCAGAGAAAGAGAGATTGGGGGAGGAAGGCTGAGGTGAAGTTTCCACCTTAACATCCCAGATTCCTTGGGTATATGGGTGTCGGCTCTTTTCTCACTACTTCCTGCAGGCATGGAACCACATGGGGGAAGCGAGCTGGAGAGCCAGTGGGCTCACACTCAGCACATAGTGGGAAATACAGATAAAGAAGCATTTTGCTAGCTGCCATCCTGGAGACAAGAAAAATCTAAGTTTTAAGGAAGCAGAGAAAACAGATTGCTATGAGAAAAAAATATATTATCATAGATCCAATAAAAAGACTAACCATGGGGAAAATGGAGATTGTCAGCAAAAATGGAATGGAGATGTGCCCTGGTTGTACCAGCAAAGATGAATTTGTAAAGCAAAAGAGCAGATAGGGTCTTCACTGCGACATCTTGGAAAGCTGGAGAGTGGAGGGTACTAGCTTCTGGACCGACCATGTATCCTGAAGAGGTGCCCGCTTAAGCCTGAGAGATGATATCAACTTTGATGTCCAAGGAGGTTGGCAGTTGAAGGGGTGGTGAGGATCATGGTGCAGGACATTTGAGTCTTGTCCGTTGGGACTCAAAAGACTTAGGAACTGGCTGTTTGATGTTTCCTGGGTGAGTAGGGCAAGCTCTGGAGCAGTTGGGTCCACTGGTGTGGGTGCAGGGATATAGCTGTAAGCGTATGAATGGAGAAGGTATCTCAAAAGGGAGATTTAAGGAAGGTACCCAACCAGAGAAGTGAGGAAAGAGCCCACAAAAATCTATACAGCAATTTATTGAAGATACAATGGGAATACAAACTCTCTACTACAGAACAATGGAGACTCTGCTGCTGGTTGTGGTGATCAAGCTGTGCTATTCTGCTCAAAGCCATGGAGGGTAACTGAAAGCTTTTGTTTCATTTGATCCAGTCTTGACCATACAAGAGAGAACATGATTTCGCTACCTCAGAACTTCAAGGGTGGACATGTAGAAAACGTCATGTCCTAGGGCTTATTATCCCAAAGCCATTGGCTAAAGAAAATAAATTCCCACACAGGGGATGAATTTGGGCCTGGAAGTGGTGATTTAGAAAGAAGATCTATTTTTAAAGAAGTCAAAAAGGTTTAGGCCTATAGAAGAACATGGGATGTCCTGGAGATGGATAAGAGAATAAAATGGGTGGAAAGGATGGTGATGAGACTCCAGCTAGGAAACCTGAAGGAAGACCAAAATATTGAACCATGCTCTCTTATAACTGAATTAGAAAGCTGGCTAGGTTTTCCTCAGCTAACTGTGTGAACTTTCAAAAGTTATAAAAATTAACACCTTTATCCAAGATCATTTCTATACCTTTTAGGAGGAAACAAACCATGAGATCTCTTTTTCTGGAGGTCATTTTGACCTGATTGATAGTCCTAGTATGGCTCTGTAGCTGGCATTCCATATCACCCACAGGGACCATATTGTCCACTAGGTGGGTTTGGTTTGCATATTGCCTTGCTGCTGCCTAAACTCCACCTCACTCCTTAGGAGTGAGAATGGAGACCTAGATCACATAAACGTCATTTTAGGTCAAATAATAGGCATTTAAAAGATAATAAAACTCCTTGGCATAAACAAAAGGATTAACAAAGAAGGAACCTAAATACTTCTCTATCTGTTAGAGATTCTGAAGGGAGAAGAAATCATGGACTTTAGCAATTCACTTGATTCTAGCTACCTTTTGGAGAGGGCAGAGGAGGGTGGAAGTATACTGTGACCAGGTATGAGAAGATACAACATATGATTTGGGGAGGTTAGACCAGTGTGTAGAAGGAATCAGAGTGTAGGTTGTGCTATTGAACTATAGGTAGGGGCAGTGAAAGAAAGGGTAAGAGAGGAAGGTAGGTAAGGCACTCAGACTGGTAAACAAAGGACAAGAATGCAGAACCCCAAAGCCATTTATCTCCACACCGTCAAAAATTTTCAAGATCACAGAAAAAAAGTTTCCTTTGGAGAGATCATCTTGATTAGCTATGAAGAACACACTGTGGCCAGGACACAGTGCAGAATAAAAAGTAGACATTCAGGACATATAGAATGAAATAACCCCAATTTGAATAGATGTTGTAAAAGGTGCCCCAAAAATGTTTAAGCATCTGGTCTAGACACTCAACTGCCCATTTTATAAGCCTGTGCTAGAACCCAAAGTCTAAGGAAATGCATCCACTGTGATAGGATTTGTGTCAGAAAAGGGGTATGTGAGATGTGTCTTTGAGCAGAATGTCTTCTGTAAAAAGGGTCCCAAAGAACAAAGGCGATCTTTGCTCCAGAAGTGGCTTTAGCGTCCTAGCATGCTGTGCCTTGAAAGTAAGAAAAGGCCCCAGGCCTCTAGGGAATGAGTGGAAACAAGCAACTTACCCAGCCAAAAGCAAATCTAGTCTGATGGAGAGCAGATGTGAGGAGAGGAGTATTTTCCCACCATCGACTTAGGGCCTTTGCACCGGATGAAAGTTTTTGCATGCAAATATTAAAATACTCCACCTATACAGTAATCCATATCGAACCAAATCAAGAATTAAAAGTCCAGATTTAGGGAGCAAAATGCTCTCAAATGATTTTTTTGACCCCTAGAGAGAAGACCAAAAGAAGACAAGGAAAAAACCCATAGCCCTTCTCTAGGGGCAGCTTAAATACTCTGTAGGTATGTAGGTCCTGAGGTTCTCTCGGGGAGGAACAACCATTTGACAGGCTTTCTGGGATGGGGCAGGGTTTGGAGAGGAAGAGATTGCAGGGAAGTAAACTGAGGTGGAGCTTCTACCTAAAAACTGAGATTAGGGTTCAGACTGACCTCTCAAGTGTCTTCATGTTTTATGTCTGTAGAAATGGATGGAGGAACAGATTCCAAAAAGGTAACATACAATAGCATGAGTTGATATGCAGAACATGGAGTCTTATATCTCCTAGCTTCTGTGTGTAACCATGCATGAGTATTAGGTTGACAATATACATGGGTATAGCTGGACCAATAGCAATAATAAAAGATGCATCCTAAATTTAGGGCTGCAGACCACAGAATTTCAGATATTTCCAGTCAGTTTATAATTGGGACCTACAGTCAAGACCCAGTGCAAGACAAGACAGTGTGAAACAAAAATTAGGTTAAATGAGAATAAAGATTTCTAATATGGGCGTTATGACAGTTAAATGCTCAAGTATGTTAAGAATGGGAAAATGCATCCAACAACATTCCAAAGCTTTTTGAATTGCATTATATAAAAGATGCAATTTACAAAAAGATTAAAATATCCATGAAAGTTTAAACATCCCATAAAATTGTGAAGAGGTTTACCTTAACCTTAGTGCAGCCATGACAGACTGTAGACTCACAGTACTAGGACTAGGCCTCACACTTACAATATATATAATCATGAAAAACCACAAACTGTACCCTTTGGAGGACCAATAAAAATTGAGATGAACAAGTGCTAGGTGCTCTAGAACATTAAAAATAGCTTATATAATGTGTGTGTTGCCAATTTTCTTGAAGCAAAGCCAGTACCAATCACTGTTTCACAAAACTTCTGTTGCCTCACATCTGCCCAATAAGGATTTCAGCTCCCATGTGAATCCAGAATTTTCCTGCCTCCTGTTTTTTACTTCTTAAAAACTATGCCATAACTGAGCTCAGGTCTCTCCCTGATCCAACCACGGTGTCAGAGCAGACACAGAGCCCAAGCTCAAGATTACAATACAGACTCTTTGTTTTTGCATATGAACTCAGACTCTGGATGTATTTGGGTGGACATAATAAGAGCATAACAGGTGAAAGTGACATTCAGAGACAAGCTGGCTGTCTCTTATCTTTTGTGATCACAGATTCTTGTGGACAAAGAGAAAATAAGATGGCCTGGGAGTGTTTTCTGGAGAAGAGAATTGGGTTTAAAAATAAGAAAGAACTGCATACAAAGCTGAAAATTAGGTTTAAAGGTAGACAAACATTTTGGTTCTATGTTTATCCATTTTAATCCTCTTGTTTGGAATTGTTCTTATAACTTTTTTCCTTCTGCAGATTTATTTGCAGTGGTTCACTCAATTGTGTTGATATATTTGACTCTCAAGCAGCAAAGCAAATTAAGTTCTTGATTGATTCTTCTTCTTTTGTAACTTCCTTCTCTTCAGTTCCTCTGTCTTTCTAATCTCAGTAGATGGAAACATAAGACTAGAACTGCGAATATATGAATCATCTCGTTAATCAAGCCAAAGAGAAGAAACAGGGCAAGGAAATAGAGATCACATAAGACAAGACAAAAATTCCAAAATGTGTAGCTAGTAGCAGTTAGCAATATTTCCATAGTTATAAACAAGCAAGCAACATAAAAACACAACAAGAAATCAATGCAAAAGATATTAAAAAAGAACAGAGGTTAAGATTTTTAAATACTTCAAGAAATCAAATTCTTTGGAGATTCAACTCTGTCTTGGTGGAGTTACACTAGTTGTTGGTCTTTAGCCTGCGTCATTTAAATGTAGTAAAAATAATGAAGCCAATATTAGGCATCTGGTCTCCTAGTTCCACAGAGTATAGTGCAATTACATAGAAATATGATGGACCAACTAGTTTTTATGTATTTCAATTTGGATTGTTTACATTTAAATAGCTGATAAAATTGTAAATAATCTCATCTAAGAAAAAATTTGGAATATAAATTCAATCATATTATTCAAAATTTATGAATAATAATTTTATAAAGATAAAAACTTGAGTATCAGTACCACTAAAACCACACCACAAATCCTTTAATGAAAATGCATTAAACTTAGAAAACAGTCTAAATTCTTTATTGTGATCTAACTTTCTTAATTTTCCCCTTTTATTGAAAGTGGATTGTTTTCTCATGGAATAAATCCTGATTTTAGTT
Organism: Sigmodon hispidus; assembly: GCA_004025045.1. Lineage (NCBI taxonomy): Eukaryota > Metazoa > Chordata > Mammalia > Rodentia > Cricetidae > Sigmodon > Sigmodon hispidus. The sequence continues at coordinate 3,175 of PVIH01015639.1, read as the reverse complement.
TCTCCTGTTACTCCCCCAGTTTCCTGTACAACTCTCCCCAACTCCAGATCCAATCTCTTTCTGTCTCTCATTAGAAAATAACAGGATTCCAAAAGGCAATGACCAAACCTGACAGAATAAACTATTAAAACATGAATCAAAAACTATCATGCTGAAGTTATCCATGGAAAGCAACCCAAGAGAAGGAAAACAGTCCCAAGGAAAGGCACAAAAATTAGAGATCCACTTTTTTTCACAAATAAGATTCCCATAAAACACTAAACTAATAGCCATAATATATGTACAGAGGACCTGGTATAGATCCATGCAGGGCATGTGCTTCCTGCTTCAGTTTATGTGAGCCATATGTGTCTTGCTTAGTTGATTCAAAGGGCCTTGTTCTCCTAACATCCTCCATATCCTCTGGTTCCTACCATTTTCCATGGGAATTTCCTGAGCTCCAAGAGGAAGGATTTGATGGAAAACTTCTATTCAGACTCTCTCTCCACAAAATGGCTGTAATGGCTGACTGTGGGACTCTGCTCGTATTTCCACTGGCTGCTAAGAAAGTCTCTCTAATTATGATTATATAAGCTACTGAACTATCAGTATAGCAGAATATCATTAGGAGTAATTTTACTGATACTTTTTAAAAGGTATATTGTTTGTTTTCCCCTAGGCCTCTGAGATATCAAGGCACTGATACTTATCTACCCAAGCTATATCATGTATTGGTTCTTTTCTGTGGAGTTGGTTTTAAATTAAATCAGACATTGGTTGACTACCCCTGTAACATAAATTTGGCTTGTAGAGAAAGAGACTCAGAGCCAAATATTGCGGAAAGACTGAAATATCAGAGAGAGTCAATTCTTATTCAGCTATCTTCCAATTTCTTCAGCCTTGCTCCTGGTCTTCTAGTTACATCTGCCTCTGCTGGTTTACTATGAGGCTTTACCTACCCTTCTCTTCAGCTCTAATCCATCCAGGTTAGGATTAAAAGTGTGAGCTACTATATTTCATAGCTAGCCCTGAACTCACAGAAACAGAGAAAGTTCTGTCTCTGGAATTATGAGATTAAGGGCATAGGTCACCACTCACAGGCTGACCCTATGCTGGGATTAAAGATGTGTGCTATTGAATCCAGCTGTTTCTCGTTGTCCTCAAAAATCAAGAAATTCCTGAGCTGTCTGCCTAGGATTTGACTACTGTGTGCTGTCTCTGAATATTTCAGATTTTACTAAACAGCTAACAAATCACCACATATCCCCTTTTGTGTCAAATGTAAAAAAGAAAGTTATAACTAACATAGAAAAGACCATGTACAATAGGTACAATAATTATAAACAATAATATACAAACAACAATTACATGAGGAATGCCCAATTCATCAACAATTGACAAATTCAAAGAAAATATTTCATTATTTATCCTATTTTGGTGAGTCCAAAGGATTGTACCTAATCCACTTTGTATTAAACTTGCATTACTAACTAAAAACTATATTTCAATGTCTCTTAATTTATACACTTTAACTTTCAAGTGAGGTTCTTTTCTGAAACTCTCACTAGAAACTGAGTGAGGTATCACAAACCAAGAAAGATAAACAGGGGATGTACTCACTCATTAGTGGACTAACAAAACAGTAAAAAACAAAGCATGTCCAAGCTGCAAACCACAACCACTGAACAGCTTGGGATCTGAAATACCTTGGACTGGCACTTTGGGTCCCACTCCCTCCAGAGGAACACCTGATCCAATCTTGATGTTGGGGTAAGGAAAGTGGATCGGCCAGGAGTGGATGCTGACCTAAGTCATTTTGGGACCTTGGGATCTCCTGCCCTTGCTGAGGAGGAGATAAAGAGATGTGGAGAAGAGAGTGTGACTGGAAGGTGTGGGAGGGGGAAGGCAGCTTGAACAAGAATATAAACAAATTAAAAAATATGACTTTATTCATAATAAAAAATAAGAAAGATTCAGATTATAAGAAAAAAAAGTCCCTCAAGCTGGATTTTTTATGAAGAATAAAACTTTCTTTGACATCATGGACATCCAAGGTCAGGCAACCACATCTGGACAGCTTCAGGCAAGAAACTCATACTGCACCTTCTCATGGTGAGAAAATGGAAAGAGGCAAAATATGTACACAGAAACACCTGTGCAGTATGGGAGTACCCATGCAGACAGACAGATGTGGGGGAGCGGCTGGCCTGCCTTATAATTTTTTGTAATAACTTATCTAAACCTATGGGACCTAACTTATCTCTGAATGATTCCATCTGGTTTTGAGAGAACTAAGTCAGTCTCCTGAGAAGGATCCTAATCAACTTGCAACAACGGTAACACCTGTACCTAGCCAACTCCCATAGGTTCCAATTCTTTTTCCTTTTTTTTCCTTCTTTATTTTGTATTTATCAAAAAAAAACCAGTAAAAAGAATTTAAAATGCGGTAGAGTTAACAATAACTATACAGAGGATAAGAATCATAAGCATGGCTTATCAAGGGTGGAAATGCAAATAAGATTGCTACACATATATTTTCTTTGTGTTCAGCTTTCACTCTGAATTTTTTTTTCCATCCCTGTATATCCTTATTCAAGGTCTCTTCCCCCTCCCACCACACCTATGAACACCTGATTTTTGACAAAGAGGCCCAAAACATTCAATGGAAAAAAGATAGTATATTTAACAAATGGTGTTGGCATAACTGTAAGGAAGTGTGTAGAAAAATGCAAATAGATCCGAGCCTGTCACCCTGCACAAAACTCAAATTCAAGTGGATGGAAGACTTCAACTTAACCCCAACCACTTTGAACTTGATAGAAAAGAAAGTGGAAAATACACTTCTAGAAATTGGCACAGACCACCACTTCCTAAATATAACACCAGTGGCACAGGCACTAAGACCAAAAATCAATAAGTGGGATCTCCTGAAGCTGGGAAGCTTCTGCAAAGCCAAGGACACTGACAATAGGACAAAATGCCAGCCTACAGAATGGAAAAAGATTTTCACCAACCCTACAAGTGATAGAGGACTGATCTCTAAGGTATATAAAGAGCTCAAGAATTTAGATCCCAAAACCTTGAATAACCCTATCAAAAAATGGGGTTCAGATCTAAAAAGGGAATTCTCAGCAGAGGAACTACGAATGGCTGAAAGGCACCTGAAAAAGTGCTTTTCATCTTTAGCCATCAGAGA
>PVIH01015638.1:0-48830 GCA_004025045.1 Sigmodon hispidus | reverse complement strand
AGGGAGGGAGAGAGGGAGGGAGAGAGAGAGGGAGAGAGAGAGTTATTTTACTATTCGAAAGTACTGAGATCTTTATGTTTTAAGTTTCTAAGTTTAGGTGGAGGGCATTAAAGGTGGAATGAACAGTAGATTCTTATCTCAAAAGTTTTTGTAAGCTACTGTGTGGAGATGCCCCAAAAGTGTGAGATTGGGGTACACTGAGCTTTCAGTCTGGAACTGTTCCATCATCAATGTACTATGTTGCCTGCAGAGCAGTGACCTGGATAGGAGCAGCTGTGCCTGTGTTTGTGGCTGGAGTGAAGGCCGTGATCCTTGTACATGGAAGCAAGCATGGCCTCAGATCCTTCCTTGAACCTCCCACACAAGGGGGCTTTCTTTAGATGGCATTTGGCTGCACAGACAAAGCAGAGCCTCCCCATGCATCCCAGCAATGCAGCCCAAAAAGGGAAGGATCCCAAGAGCAGGTGGCTGTGTCATACCATGGAGATTCCAGTTCTTTCTTCTCTCCTCATGTTTTTTTTCCAGTTTGACCTGCAGCGGATTGTGATTTACTGTGACTCGAGGCATGCAGAATTGGAGACATGCTGTGACATCCCGTCGGGTCCGGTGAGCAGCCAAAGATGTGTATGGCATGTGGGACTTGAGTGTCCAGGGCTTGGGGATTAGCAATGGAGACTAAGGTGGCACTGGCCATCAATGTGTCCATGTGTGTCGGGGCAAAGGGAGATTTGGGGTTCATATTTGCTTCTAACAATTTACACAGAGCGTAAGTTTGGAGAAACCAATTTAAATTGGACTTCAGTCAGGTGGAGCTCAAAGCTTCCAGCCAAGGGATGTGACCCAGGTTTGAGAAAGTATGGAAGGCAGAGGTTGAAAAATGCCCCAGAGATCACAATATACTAATGCATTCAATATACTAGTACTCAGAGGAGAGAGGAGGTTACAATGCTTTGGGATAGGCAGCAAGATGGTGTTCAGGACACTAATGGCCCCAGAGCCAAGGGTTGGACCCATGAGGCCTTTGAATACAGTCTGCACCCCTCAGGCCTCATTACCCACTTCTCACATTCCATTTCTTTCTTATTTCTCTGCCAAGCCCTAGTTCCAAGTTATGCTTGAAATATGGGCTTGCAATGGAACCCGCTTCCCAGGGTTGAAGGGCGAGCTCTATGTTCAGTGCCTGGTGGCCCAGGCTCTGGGACACACACAGTAAGGGCTCCATTACTGTGCTTTTCCTAGCATCCCTATTGTGTGCAAGGGCTGGGGGCTCCTGGATATAAGTGTGAAGAGAGAGGAGGAAGGAAAGAAAGGGGTAGCAGAAGCTGAGAGATTTTAAGGAGGGCAGGAAGAGGACATAGAAAGAATGTAAGACAGAAGTGTCCCTAAGCCAATCTCAGACCCTTATCTCATCCTACATGGTGAACACTGTGGCCAAGGTGGTTAAGTGGTTCCTATAGGTTGCTAAGCTGGCCAATGTCTAGAGCTTGGCTGGCTAGCCTCTCTAAGGTCTTAGGAGAGTTGGACACCTGCTGTTAGCTGCGTCCTGCTCACTCATATATCCTCAGGGGCATCTACGTTCCCTCTGCCTGTCCAGTTGCTTCAGTCCTAGATACCATGGTCCTCACCAAGGAGTCATCGGATTCTGACCCCCTTGACTTTTCTTTCCAGTGTCAGGTGACTGTAGTGACGGAGCCTCCACCTGCGCCTCCACAGCTGCCCACTCCTGGTAGCGAACAGATTGGGTTCTTGAAGACCATCAACTGCTCGTGCCCAGCTGGAGAAAAGGTAGTCCATTCCACAGTCTGCCTGCCCTCAGTTCCCAGCCATTAGCGTCAGAGCTGAGTGCAGCACGCAAGGCTGGTTGGCAGGAACACTCTGGCAGGGAGGTGAAGAAGAAGAAGATTCCCTTTCAGACCACCATTATGTTTCCTGGAATGTCTGTTTCTTTACATTTGCACATGATGGGAAGGGATGTTCTCAGGCTTCGCTCTAATGAATGTTTTCCTGTAGCTTATGATGTGTTACTTGGGTCTCTCTGGCTGTTACTTATGCTATCATTGCTCTTCCTGTTTCCTTTGCTTATCCGTACTCGGAGATCTAAATATGTGTTATTACATGTGTGGGGGATGTGGGTGTGTGTGTGTGTGTATGTTTATGAATAAACGTTTGGGTAACATGTTAAAATTTAAGAAGTGTGTCATGCTTGCGAGCATCCATACTCTCTCTATCCACTGGACACATTAAATGTTTGGTTTATGCCCAAAGCTTTAATTTATCTGCCTTTTCAAGCACACACACACACACACACACACACACACACACACACACACACACACACAAACACACACACAAGCTCTATTATGAGCAGTAGGAACAAGGATGTCAAGGAGCAGAACTGCCTGGGGACTGTCTCTGTGGAGAGCTTCTGGACTGGTGTCCCTCGTGCCTTAGTCTACAACATACGGTTGTCCCCACCCACGTGGTGCCAGCATTCATGAGGACTGTGAAGCTCTGCCCAGTACTAGGGACACCCAGACCAAAGTGAATTAAGAGGTGTAGATAACTGGATCAGAGACTTTGGATATCTGGGGAACAATATAACGTCCAGCTAATATCCCCTTCCCTTCCTTCTTCTCTGTCACTCTTCACACCTTTGATCCTTCATGTTCTGTGCAGACAGCCAGGCTCTGGGGAAGACATGGGTCACTAAGGAGCTCCTTCTCATCAAGTCAAGTTGCTATATAGTGGTTCAACTTGCTAACAGTTCGTTATCCCCTGAGTTGGGGCTTTTGTCAGGCTATGGATGACCTTAGCATGCTCTATATCCAGCGTCTAGGTCAGGGAACAGGCAGGCAGAAGGAGAAAGGATTGGCACATTCAGGCTGGGTGGCTGGTCTTCCAGCTGCAGGCTCAGGCTGCCTCAGCCTGTAAACACATCTTTTCCACATGCTAGTGAAGCCTCAGAGAGGCAGCTATCCAAGTCACATCCTCTGGACTGCCACTTTAGTTAGACCTCCAGCAGGCAAGGGTCTGGAGAGATGTTGCTCTCCTGCCATTGTACAGACAAGTGCAGCCCAAACCCAGCCTGCCTAGGCCAGTGCTGTTGTTTGGATCCATGCCTGAGTCCGAATGGGTCCTGTGGAGGCTTGTATGGTCAGTGCTGGAAATAAATCCCAAGATGCATCTCCTTTCTTTCGCACTCATCTTCCCACTGTCTAACTCAACAGTGCCTGGCAGTACTTCCACCCGTGTGACCCGTGCCATATCCACAGTGATGCTAATCTGTTGTCTCAGTCTCTCTCCTAGACATATCCCAGGTCAAATAGAAATTGCTGGTTTCTTACAAGGACCGTCATCTCTTTCACCTTTGGTGATTTGACATTACAGCATCTTCTGTGTGCTACATCTTTTCTTTCCTTGAGTGGCTTTCCCTGGCTAATACTGGCTCTTCTTCTAAAGCATGAGCAGAGACTCTTTGCTGAGCATGGTGTTGGCTCTAAGGTTTCTCTCCATGTTTTTTTCCCCCTTGTCATTCTCCCCCATTTCATAACTGCCCAGGACCTTCTTTTGTAGCAGGCTTCTTCTTTTGGACCAGCAATCAGCTCCCAAATCAAGGCATTGAGACATCTGAGTTATGAATGTTCGGCCTTATCTTAGCTCTTACATTAATCTGTTTCTCTATATTTTGCCTGAGGGGTTTTTACCTTTCTTTCTGTAGATACTATGTTCTTGCTTCTTGTGTCTGGATGGCTTGTGGCTGCCTGGCTTTTGGCACTAGGCATGTCTTTCTCTTTCTCTCTCATTTGCTTCTTCTCTTTCTCCCTCCCAAGCCTAGATTTCACCTCCTACTTATTCTCTCTGCCTGGCATCCCCGCCTATCCCTCTCCTGCCTACCTATTGGCCATTCAGCTTTTTATTGGAGCAGTCAGGTGCCTTAGGCAGGCAAGGCAAAACAAATGCAACACATCTTTACATAGTTAAACAAACGCAACACCACCGTATGAAGCACATCTTTACATCATGAGCAAAGGCAGCAGAAACAAATGTAATACACATTCACATAGGTAAAGTAATATTCTTCAGCATAAACAAATGTAACACATATTTACTTAGTTAAAATAATATTCCACAATATTATTTTTAAGGCCCTTTTATCTCCCCAGGCTTCATTTGCTACAGCTATGACCACAGTAGGCTGATAATGTTTCCTTGATTTTTTTTTCTTCAGTATAATCCTAAATTCCATAGATGGAATAGTGTCTATGTTTTGGGTAATACTTCACATTTTGACACAGATGAAACTATTATATAATGGTTGAATTGATGGGAATATAGAACCTGAAAAGATGGGTGGGTAGGAAGATGGACAGATGGGGTGAGGGAGAAAGGTACACATCCTCTCCTCCCCTTTGAGGAATGAAGTTCTACAGTTTGAACTTTTCAGCCTTGGCCTTGACCCTGCATGCCACCAAATGATAACTTATACATTTTTCAAGTTATCAGTCCTACTTTTGGGCCATAGACCGATTTTCAAACCAGCAGGGTATGGTCCTTGTACATCTTAGTCCTACCGTCTGGTAGGGAGAGAGAACTCTGGGATGTGCATCATCACAACCCTAACCCAATCCAACTCTAACCCTAACCCTAACCCTAACCCTTAACTCTTAACCCCTAACCCCTAACCCTAACCCTAACCCTAACCATAACCCTAAACCAACCCTAACCCCTAACCCTAACCCAAACCCTAAACCAACCCTAACCCTAACCCTTACCCTTATCCTAACCCTAACCCCTAACTCTAACCCTTAACCCTTAACCCCTAACCCCTAACCCCTAACCCTAACCCTACCCCTAACCCTAACCCAACCCTAACCCCTAACCCTAACCTTAACCCTAACCCTAACCCCTAATCCTAACCCTTAACCCCTAACCCTAACCCTAACCCTTAACCCCTACCTAATCCTAACCCAATTCTAACCCTAACCATAACCCTTTTATATCTAATGGCTGTACTTGGAGGTCATGGTGAAAGTTGTACATGCAGGTTTGTAGTCGGAGAACAGGATTCTCAGCTGAAGTTAGCAGTTTCCTACTCAATTCTCTGATCAACCTACATTAGCATAAGGCCAGCTTTAGAGCCCATGGTCAGTTAGCTCATATGAGAGATGGGGAAAATTAACATATCACCTTTATTGTTTCTTCTTGTCTTTCTTGCGGCAGGGTGAAAGAGGCTTTGCTGGCCCTGTGGGACTCCCTGGTCAGAAGGTCAGTATCTGCATGACATAGTGTTCGTTACTTTAATCTCCATGGAAGTGTGGCAGGAGTGTGTTAGATCACTACCCAGCAGCCTCAGAGTTGCCTTGATGCTGGTTAAGATGCTACCATAAGAAGAATGGCATGAGTTTTAAGCTGTGAGACTGCCCTGCGCAGAACTGTACCTCTCAGCCTCAAAATTTATAGAAAGAAGAGCAGAGTTGCCTAGACTCAGGACCACAACTCCTAGAGACTCTATTCTCCAAAGGCAGTTAATCCTGCTTCAGTTCTTGCAACTTGATTGGTTCAAGAAGCATTTAAGATTTGGGCTTTAGGGGCTATTTAAACTGTGTACACTGTATAAATTTCTTATGCACAAAGTTTGCAAGCTTAGTAGTTGCACAAAGCCAGGTGCTCCTGTACAGTACTGCATCTTTGGTCACAAGCATCCTCTTCCTCCCATATTCCCCAGCATGCTACCTTCTCCATCATTCTTTTGGTCTTTGAACATTGATGGGTAGGAGATGCCAACAGTAATGATCACTGCAGGGGGGGGCGGTTACTTTTGCACAACTAATACCTTGTCTGGGTCTGAGGCGGATGGTAGAGAAGTAGAGACATCTTCACTCTTCCTGCTTCTGTCTTCTATGTGTAGAGAGTTTTCATCACATCTGAACACTACAGTCCTTGACATACACCCTCTCCTCTCCTCCCCAACCTTGGCCTCTGTTTCTCATTCTTGCTGCTTCCTGTCTGTCTTGGTTTAGGATTTACATGCCATGGTATTAGGACACATCTCAGCAACAGGTTGACAGCCTGAGAAAGGACTGTTTTAAAATTCACACAAAGGCTCTGGACTCAATGCCCAGGTCTGGCAGGACCTAGTGATTTGTGAATAAATTCAAGGGGTGTGAGTGAAATATGACTTACAGGCTTCCTTCCCTTCTGATCTGTGGCAGGTGACCTCCTGATGCAGCCACCCATGATGACTTCACTTCTAAGGATGTGGGAAAGTTGGCTGTGGGCAGCCTATGAATGTATAAGTCTAGAAAAGCTGTTGAGGGGATCCGACCTAATGTTCATTTTGTTTTTAATCCTTCAGGGAGATTCAGGACCCATTGGACTGATGGGTGCTCCAGGGCCCAAGGGAGAAAAAGGAGATACTGTAAGTAAGCTATTGCTCTTTCTGTATCGATAGACTGTGTAGCAGGTGTGGGAGGCCCAGGGAACTTTCATGCATCCCAGCCTGGTCATATTGATCAGCAAGTGTAGGCTGAAGATCTGGTACATGTAGGCACCGAGTGCATCCAAGACATGGGAGAAAACATCTCTCTTTTTCGTCAGTAAGAGCTACCTGCTAGCCATAGCCATAATATTCTTTTTTTTTAGCATCAGGGAAAGATTTATTTATTACTACACAGCATTGAATTTGGATATGACCATGCCATGTATTTTGCTCCTTAAGCAAAAAATAAATAAATAAATAAATAAATAAAATAATATTCCAATGTGGGGGGAAATTAAGAGGAATAGTTTTTTGTTGTTTTTGTTTATTATTATTATTTTTTATTTTATTATTATGAACAAAGAAGTCACACTTTCTATCCTTGTATATCCTTATTCAAGGTCCCTTCCCCTTCCCACCACATCAGGTCATTCTCTCTTCTCCACAACTCCCCATCCCCTCCCTGGGCAGGCAGCAGGCAGTCCCAAGATCCTCCTGTCCCAATATTGCTTAGTTCAGCCTCCACTCTTGGCAGATCAGGTTTCTTCCCCCAAACCTCAAGACTGAGTCAGGTGTTCCTCTAGGGGGAGTGGGATTCAAGGAGTCAGTCCAAGGTGTTAGCCTTGTACCTCACTCTGTCCATCCCCAGAATTCTGTTCTTCCAAAGTGTAACCCCTACGGTGTCTAAAATTTTCATAGTGTTCCCTTCATTCTGTCCATCTCACATGCTTATACTAATGGATAGAAATCCACTTTTGTCATTAATTGCATTATTAACAAATGTATTAAGTAGACCAACTGAAAATCAAAGTTTTGACAGATTATAGAAATGTCTGAATACTTGTGTCTAGAAGAGATATACTTTACATTCTAGACTACAAATGGGGTACTGGGAGTGTGGTTCAATAGTAGAGTGCTTTCCTATCATACACAAGGCCTAGAGTCCTGTCCCCAAGAAGTTTGCATACATGCACACTCACATACACTCATACACACACACACATACACAGAGAGATACACATACACAAATATCATACACACCATGAGGAAGGAGAATTGAAAATATACATTCTGAAATTAGAAAACAAAAAAATGGAAATGATCATACTCTTATAAGACAAAATGGACTTTAGAACAGAACAGTTCATAAAAATAGATACTTTAGGATAGAAGCGTTAGTTCTTTAAGGTTTCTTTAAGATATATAATAATAAGTATAAGCAACCAACAACCGAGCGTTAAGGTGCATGACATACAATAGGTAGGTTTCAAAGGAGAAAATGACAAGTCCACAGCAGTGGCTACAGCCTTGCATACTTCACTCCCAATGAAAGCCAGAGCAACCAGCGATGTAGCAAAATGGGCGTCTTCCCACATTGCTGCTGAGGCATTGTGCAGTCTCTGGAAGAACAATCTTGTCGTTCTAGAAAGCATAAAAATGTAGTTATCATGAAATTCTGATAGTAAGTCCCCCTCCAAAGAAACACAGGCATATGTGTACACAAAAACATGCACACACATTCAGAGTGCTGTATTTTTTTTTTTTAATAGTGAAGTAGCAACAACTCCATAGCTATTTTATAAAGGATGAGAAAAGTGTGCTGGGTCTTTACATCCCCATGTTGGTCTACAGCAAAGGGCAAAGGAAGTTATGCTCTGGGGTACAACATGGATGAACTTTTAGAAGACTTTGATGAGTGAGAGAAGGTAGTCATTAAGGGGAATATTATCATAGCTTATGCTTACAATAGAAAAAATAGATTAGTGTTTGCTTAGGGCTGGGAATGCAGCTGCTAGTGGGCTCGTCCTGGCTCTTTTGAAAATAATGAAAATATTCTGAAATTGATTGTGATTACTGTTGTATAACTTTAAGAAAATTAAAATTACGAATTAGTTCTTCAAGTAGGTGAACTATATAGTGTGCAAATTATATCTCAATAAGGATGTTATAAAAACAACAAATAGTATCTGTAATGTTAAATTGTTTGAAAATTAAATGAGAGGACATGCAGAACACCCAACATTCAGTGTGTAACAGCTCCCATTCTTTCAGAGGTGCCCAGGTGTAATTCGTGAGATGGTATCCAGTTGCTTAAATCTTGGGGTGATGCCACAATGCATAAATGCTCCCCCAGTAAACCTGTGCCTTCTGCTTTCCTTCTCTAGGGAAGAGGTCCCTTCGTCCAAGGAGAAAAGGGTGAGAAGGTGAGCCTCCATGTAATCTTTTTTCCCCAGGGCTCAGGGGTGGATCTGTGGGTGATCTGTGTAGCTATCTTACTCTCCGTGGATCTCAGCAGGTGGAAGAGGACCCCCTGACTGCAGGCCTGGCTTCTGTGTGTCCCCTGAGTTGGGTGGTAGAAGCCAGTGCAGACACAATGGAAAGGGAGAGCAGGCAGAGACAGGAAATGTGGTTGGGAGAAGTGGGGATCCAGGACTGAATGTCTTGGGGGCCCATGGAATAGTCTAATGGAGAGCAGGCCATTGGAGTGATGCTTGAGATGTGGAGGCCTTAGGTGGGACACCCCAGCAGAGAGTACTTGCTTTAGATGAAGCTGACTTACTGTGCTGAGGGCAGAGAGTAATACCTGGTAGTCAGCAGAATGGAGATGGATCCAGAGAAACTACCTGAGGACCACTGGGTAGGACATCAGATATCAAAGCATCTTTAGGTTTCACGTGCTGTGGTAGGGAACCAGTGAAAAGTCTTTGCTTGGTCAGGAGGCTGAGGATGCTCAAGTAGCAAGAAGAAGATAGATCTGAGAGGGGACTGTGCAGAGAAATTTCAGAATCAGTCAGAAGATGACTTAATGGGGAGCGAGTGAGGGATAGAGCTGATGTGTTGTAACTGGACAGAAAGGACTGGAAGAGAATGTATGGGCTGTTCCTGTTTCCAGCTCCCCAGCTATGAAAGTTGTACCCTGTTTCCCTTCCACATAACAACCACAGCACAGCAGACCTTGGGAAATGTGTGACTCACTCTGCAAGGAACCCCTAAGATGGTGGTCAATAAAGACCGATGAAAGCAAAGAGCCACTAAGCATGCTTCTTCATTCATTGTCTGTGGCAACACATCCTCCGCATTATTCTGAAAGCATCACTGACATTGTAAGGGCTTGGAACTTTTGCTGGCCCTCACAGCTGCACTTAATACACCTTGAGATCACCTAAGACTGGACACTCCAGTAGGGTGGAGACAGGAGAGGGTTTGCTTCACATGAAGCTGGCTTACTGTGCTGAGGGCAGAGAGTTCTCAGCAGGATGGAAATGGAGCCAGAGAAGTTACCTGAGGACCATCGGATAGGACATCCTTTTGTAGTCAGCATGTTGGTTTCGCCCGCCTTTAAGAGAACATTACTTTATCTGCTTTAGATTTCAGTTTTACAACTTAAACTAATACATAGCTGCAATTGTAAGTTAAACACCCCTTTCCCACTGTGTGCCTGACTCAGTTGTTTATTTGTACATTGTGCATGTTACAGTAATAAATGTGAGAAACAGATACACTGAAATAAGCCATATAAAATGAATAAGCACAGTGTAGAAGGCAACGTGCAGACATTGCTGATAGCATTGGTTTGTTTATCTCGGTCACGGGGCCAGTTGGAGTCAGTAAAACTCTGTTTAAGATTTCTATCGAGTACACCATTCCTACCCTGGTAATGCTTTCTGTGCACAGCAGAGCCTTTCGTTAGGGACAGACCCAGACAGATTCACTAGACAGCGTTCAGGCAGGCATAGATTCAGATTCATGCAACGGACAGGGAGTAGCTGGAGACATGGGGAAGAGAAATAGAGGAGACAAATATGGGCTTGCTCTTAAATTACTCTAAAGGGAGTGATTTTCTTTTCCTTAATTCAACATGGACACACATTACTAGTGACTCTGAGTTTATTACTATTGGGTTGAAACTGATGCAATTGCCCTTGAGAGGCATCTGCAAGACTTCATGGTATATATGTGTGTCACTGGTGTTATTGGAGCACTGGCTCCAATTATGGGGACAGATCCTGTGTTGCAGTGCCCTGGGATGGGTTATATCAGTTCGCTCTCACACAGGAATCTGATCTATGAAAATATGGAAGAGGCGTTCAAGGAGAGCCCATCTTTACTCAGCATTTTTCCCTCTGGGAAGCATCATGAAATGCATGCTTACATACCCACACAGACTCTATAAGAGAAATGTGTGAATAGTTTATATTTGCAATTAGAAGGAAATGATGATGTTGGAGAACACAGCATAAAAATGTGATTATATACATAAATAATGCAATCAAGTCCTACACTGCAAAAATCATAGAATAATAATAATAAATATAATAATAATAATAATAATAGTAATAATAATAGAATGATTCAATGGTTAAGAGCACTGGTTGCTCTTCCAGAGGACTCAGGTTTAGTTCCTAGCACTCACATGGCAGCTCACAACTGTCTGTAAGTCCAGTTCTAGGGGATACAACACCCTCACACAGACATACATGCAGGCAAAATACCAATGCACATAAAATAAAACTAAATTTTTAAAAAGGAATAATAACAAATGGCTAGAAATAGAGTATTATGTCACTTTTCAAAATTTTGTGTAAAATAAATGTAACTGAAGTTATGGAAGGCGGGAAGAAAAATTAAGACATTACCTCTCCTTATGAGTAAAGGAGAGTGGGCAGAGGCCAAGATTGGTTTCTAGGGAAAAAGAAATATCACAAGTCAGTCTTGGACATGCAGGCAGTTAGTTTGGAAAGCTAAGTCAGGCGTATGGCAGGTTCAAAGCCAGTCTGAGTAATTTAGCCAGACCCTGCTCAAAAAGTATATATGCATGCACACACAATACAGTTCTCATCCTTCAACCCAGACCATCATGCAGGACAGTTTGAAACAGCTCACAGTTGTTTCTAAATTCTCCATCTGGGTGGAGAAAAGTGGGGTGCGATCTGAGAACAAAGAGTCATGGGATGTCACAGGTCATAATGGTTACAACTGTAGTTTGATGTTTCTTTCTAGAAACAGAAGATGATTTTAGCTATGGCAGCTATGTAGACCCATTGACCAATGCTGATGGTTTTGTCTAGAGTGATGATTGGATTTTGTCTGGAGGCATGGTAGTGTGTGATAGTTAAACTCATGACATCGGCCCTTGGATAGCCTTTTAATACAACCCAGTGTTTATTAGTCAGATTTTCTGAAGGAGGCTAGACTGTGTCTAAGATCATAGAACAGGCCTGTGACTGTTCTGAGGCTGGGGAGTTTCTGATACACATATGGCCATTCTGTTCCTTTCTGAATATAATGTTGGTATCTTGGAACTTTTCACTCTCAGGACTGTTCTACATGCAAACAAGATTGATTTACATAATGACTTTATTGTAGAGATTTGAGCGGGGAGATATAAATGGCATTTGTGTTTGCGCATATGCAACTTTGAATCTTCGTACACCAGTGTCATCAGATTCTTGCTATGTTCTTAGCTGGTTTGATCAGGACCCCAGGCTTCTTGCTTGTGCCTACACATTAATGTACCTTATATAGTTATTGAGTTGGGTGACCATGACTAAGCTTCTTCTGCTTTAACAAAAATTAAAGAATTTAGGGAGAAATTAGTTTAGTTATTTATATATATTCATATAGTCTTGAAGGCCAACAACAATACTGAAAGAATAACCCAAGCTGCCCTAGTAGCTGTCTGTGGTGCTGAAGGGCACTTAGGAAGATATTTGGTTTTTCAAGAATCTCAGAGTCCAGGGCTGAAATAGAAAAGGGGAAGTCATCTGTTTTCCTTCTTTGTTCATCTGACACACAGGGTGCTTGCCAAATCATGAGGCCAAGTGCTTCAAAGCAGAGGCTGACTGCCTACATGGGCGAGGTTAATGTTGGATCGCTAGACTGTTTCAGGCAAGGCTAAGTGGGAGGGCCCTAGGCACTAGTTTACTGGGTCTAGACCTTAGCTCAGCCACTTAGCAGCTGCATGGCCAGGGATCATGACTTCACCTCTGTAATCTTGGCTTTCCTCCTCTGTGGCTTGGAAAATATAATAATACCAGAACCATATGTTTTTTTTTACAAGGATTAGATGAACTAATAAGTAAAATAAATGATTTATATTTGTGAAAAGAGCTCATGCATTACATATATTTACTCTTAACACCGGCAGTATTCTGTTTTTAATACCAAATGACATCTTTTGCACCCTCATCGTTAATAAGGTTTTATTTCCGGAGGTTAACAGCTGCAGAATGTCAAAACTCTCCTGTGCCCTCCCGCAAAGGGTTGTACAGCCTCTAAGGTCACAGGAATCTGAGAGAGTGTTCACTGAGAATATCTCACAGGTGCCAATGCAGAGATCCAGTTCTTTCTTTTCTTTACTGGAAATAATTCACATGGCATCTAAAAGTAATAGCAGCATCAAGAATTTCCAAGCTCTCTACCTCCCAGGAGTCTTGCACTGATCTTTAGCTTAACTTTGGAACTAGACGTTATCCTCATTTTCAGCCTGGGAACTGGTGATTTTACCAGTGTCTGTGGTCACAGCTGGGTTTGAGACCATGTTGTCTGAAACCATTGTCTGCATTTGTCTGTACTGAGAAGTGGTTCTCACATTTCAGCCAACAAATCAACAGCCTGGAAGATTTATTAAATCAGCTAGCTAGATCATGGGTGAGGGAAAATTTCTGCCTAATATGATTCAAGGCAATACTGTTAGCTCTGGCCCACGAGTCTCTTCTTTTGAAATCTAAAGCATTCCTAATACTTTCTCCAGAGGGTCTGCTTGGCATGCCTGCTGCCAAATTGATGAAGAATCACATTGGCACAGAGCGTCCAGCAAAGTACATTTAGAAATGAACCATGGAAGTCAGCTCTCCAAGAGAGCAGGACATATCTGCTATCCAGTAATTATACCTGGTCAATGAAATGTTGATAATTCCCCAAAGCGCTTGATACTGACAAGTGGATGTAGGTCTATAAGTAATGTCCTACTAGATGTTATCTTTGTGGATCTCCCAATGGAATCATGGATACAGTCACATGGGGCAGAAGAGTCAAAGTCTGGACTTGGAATCAAAGCTACAATTTTGAGTCAGAATTCCAAGCATGGAGTTGAAAACATACCTCTCCCAGCAGACTTAGTTGTCTGTCTTCTTGCAATGGCTGCATGTGCAATATCTATTTGCAATTTTTCTAACAGACCAAGTAATGAGTTCTGTTTCATAAATGAAATGTGCAGGCCTAGAAAGCCTACTCAAAATGACAGTAGCATCTTGCTTGGTTTGAAGTTCCCTGTCTTGAAAGTACTCCCTAACTACCCTTGGGCCAGAAACAAGATTCCTTTCTGTATTATACCGTCTGTAGTGGATGAAGTCAAGACACAGGAGGAATCATTTTAATTCAATACTGATGTTACAACCAAAGACCAGGAATGGGGTAAATTTTACTTTAATCTTTGAAAATTATATATATATATCTATATATAGTGTTTGTAGATCATATCCATTCCTTCCAGAGCCATTTATTTATTTATTTATTTATTTATTTATTTATTTATTTATGCAGCTAGCGCTACCCATATGCATATTGATGTGGCATCATCTACTGGAGTATGGGGAACCTACCAATGGCTATACTTTTTTTTTTTTTTTTAAACTGATCTCCCTCTCATAGCATCTTTCAACCATCAATAGCTAATTTTTACATAACAGAAATGTATTAGTTACTGTTTATATTCTTGGAGAGAGAAGAGCATCCCAATTGATCAACCCTGAAATCATACATATACATATATACATATATATATATATATATATATATATATACACACACATACATACATACAGGTAGCATTGTGTAGACTGAGCACACACACACACACACACACACACACACACACACACACACACGGCCACTTATGTAACAAAGAAACAGAGTCCATATATTTGAGAGAGAGCAAGGTAAGTGAAGTGGCATACATGGCACAGGCTGGAGACAAAAAAAAAAAA
Organism: Sigmodon hispidus; assembly: GCA_004025045.1. Lineage (NCBI taxonomy): Eukaryota > Metazoa > Chordata > Mammalia > Rodentia > Cricetidae > Sigmodon > Sigmodon hispidus. The sequence continues at coordinate 34,364 of PVIH01015638.1, read as the reverse complement.
AAGAAAAATACATTTTAATTTGAAAAAAAAATTTATAACACATTTATATATGAGATAGGATGAGACAGAGAAGGAGGAGAAGAAAGTGGGATGGGGAGGAGTAGTTACATGCTCTGACTTAGAAAATAATCCTCCAGTATTTATTACACAAAGTGGGGTAGCCTGCCCTTGTATCAAACCATTATGGGGTCAGTTCTGTTCAACAGTCACCTGAAACTAAGCTGCCAAGTTAGTTCATGACTTGTTCATGACCTTGGATGGCCCAGTTTCCCATGCCAAGAGCAGATTCCCCAAAGATGTATGACAGCCTGTCAGTAGCCTACCTTTGAGGTGGAAGAGCTTAAAGGTGTGGTGTGCCTGTTCTAGAGATCATTCTCTGTCCTACACACTGAGGTCATTACTGTGCTCACGTGGGCCATGTGGCCAACACTCATTTTGGAACAGGGGTCCATCATTGTTGGGGGGAATGTTTCAGGCTTTCAGAAATGTTTCAGTCCCCCTTGTGGGAGGAGGCGCTGGAGTTAATGACAGACCCTGGGAAACTGGCTGAAAGCAACAAGCTCAATGTCTTTAGGAAGGAGAAAGTCTTATATTCCCTCCTTCCTGCCCAGGGAGAAGGTCTGCTCTGCTGACTTTTGCTAGGATGGAATGGTCATTTCTCACTGGTCCAGTCATTTTTTTTTTTTAAACCAGGACTCTGCCTCTGTTTCTGAAGCCCTAAGGCAGACCCAAGTTGGCTCTCAGGAAGTATTTTATATGCATGCTCCTCAAACAGGCCTACATGGATTTAGACTGGCTGGCTCTCAGGCCTGTCTGGGCCTCTAGGGCCTAGTTATCCCATACATCACAATCAAAGCCAAAGGGATCTAGAAAGATTGATGCCCAGGGGACATCTGCAGAGCCTTTGCACTGTGTCAGGAGCTGGCACCATGTCTTCCCGCTTTCCCATCTTATACTTCCAGATCACATGTGGGCCAGACTACTATGGGCCTCTTCTGGGTATCCCTATGATAGACCCAACAAGCTAGAAAAGAGACAGCTGTGGCAAAAGTCCAAGGTTCTAGAACTCTCCAGAATTCTTTTTGACATTGGTCACACCCCTGTCTCCCTTTATTAGACGCCCCCTGGACCAACTGTGCGTGCCATTCTGTTCCCTCACTTTTATTCCCAAGGCAGGAGCCCATCTGACACCACTTCCCTGCTTTCAACTGCAAGTTATCCAAACCTATAGGAGCCAGAAGACAGCTGGCCTTTTGAAAGAACGTGCTATTTCAAGTGGGTAAGCAGTGTGTCTGGAGAACTCTGCACTAAGTACTCAGCTAGACCTCATGCTGAGAGAAGCACTCTGAGGAAAAATTCCCCAGAGGGAGTAGTTATTCTTTTGTGATGTTTCCCTTTTGGAAAACCTTGGACTTAACTTTTTAGGATAGGAGTTAAGGAGGCTGTGGAACTTCCAGTAGATGAGCAGTGAAGGAAGGTATCTGGAACATGGGCTTTGGGGACAGTAGGGCATATGGAGTTTGATCTTTCCCTGTACTCGACCATCATTTCAGCCCCTTGACCCTGTGCTCCCATGATATAGAGAGACTGCCATATTTCTAGTGCAGTGGGATTTGCTGAGGCTGAAGGAGGAGAGCATGGCCCCTGGAGAGGAAAGCGATGATGGTATACTCAGACATTAACTCCCTCAACCTGTCTAGTCCTGCCATGTGGGTAGCCTTGAGCGACCACTCTGTGCTCCATGGTGGCAGCATTTGGTCTATATGTAGGCTCGTGAAGCATCATTGGACTGATGTGTGACCAGATGCTGCGGCAGAATTATTTACTTCTGCCTCTGAGCCATGAGTCCAGCTTCTTACAGTAAAAGCTATGGCTTTGGGCAAAGCACTTTACTTTCCATTTCATAAGCTAAGTTGAAATGCAGATAAATGTTGATTGTAGGGATGAGTTACATTCAGTGATGACTACAGAGCACCCAGTGCTAGGCTCTTTCATGGTAGACATGTGATAGCAAAGAACCCAGGGTCACAGCATCTTCCTTGTTTCTTTAATAAATCATAATTGTTATGGCTCCACTGTCAGTGTTGACTGTTTTTTGACAGACCTAATTACGCCAATAATTATTTGCATTCAGCCAATGCTCAGTCTCTTTAAGACTCATCCCTAGCTTCTGTATCTCTGGAGAGCCAAACAAAGTATTTTCTCCCCATTTTGCTGATGGATAAATGGAAGCCAGTGGCACTTTGCTATGGTGGAACTCCCCAGGGAAAAGAATTATGATAGTCTGATCCCAAAGTACCCCATAAAGATCCCCATGTCTTAGAAAATGACTGACCACAGAATCACTTCCTTCCTCTTGGGAAACTTTCCTAATGAGACATGTGCCTCATTGTACTCAGACAAGCATGGACAAACAGACCTGGAGATCAGTGGAACATCTCTGCTTTCTTCAAATCCCAGATAGATGTAAGAGGTACTGACCAAGTACTGCCTTAGAGTTTTCTTTTTATTTCACATGTGTGGAACAAATTCTTCTGAGCCCATGGTGAAAGAAAAGAAAGCCACCGTTTATCAGCAAACACCTTTGTACATTCTCTATGTGACCCAGATTTATTCTCAAGGGTCCCAAGATCTGTTGCTCACCTCCCTCTGTGCTCTGTCACCGCTGTCTCTTCACATGCCTATAAAAACATTCTGTATGCGAAGATAGCATGGAGAACTGTGGTCAACAGAGTATATTTGAGGCTAAGGAACACTCATGGTTTTCTTGGTCCAGCCTCCTGCCTCGTGCTTTCTCCACTGCTCCATTGCTATCTTTATCCTATAGCAACTGGTGTTCTTTCTCTCCTTTTAGGGATCCCTGGGTCCACCTGGGCCACCTGGAAGAGATGGTGGTAAAGGCGTGAGAGTAAGTTGTCTTTTTACCATTTGAGTTCTCCATCCCTGGTGGTTACTTTGCTTCTGATGAGTTCTGGACTGGGGGAATGGACACCCTGGGCAGCCACTTTGGGAAGCCTGGGCCTGCCTGCATTGTGCTGATTGTGACCATGTTTTGTGCAGGGGGAACCAGGAGAGCTGGGAGAGCCAGGGCTGCCTGGAGAGGTGGGCATGCGGGTAAGTGTTGCTGGGAGCTGCTTATATTCTCAGGAAACAGACAGTTCTCAGGGGTGCAAAACCAGTTGCTTTAGAGTGATGAGATGCTTGGATGGGTTTCTGTCTCTTTCTCATGTACATGTGGGCATATGTCTACACGTGTATAATTTTTCCTGCATTCTTATAAAAATGGGTCATATAGTTGAAAATTTTTTTATTCTCATAGCAATAGAGACTTGAGGGATCTTTGCCTACTAATTCAGATAGAGTTTGCTCATCTTCTTCAGTTGTTGCCTGGTAACCAGTAATTTGGATGCCATTTGTAATGTGTATAGCTCTTACATACTTATGGCCTTGGGCATTCTCATTTTCCTTTGTTTTCAACTAAAATCAGTGAAGAACTAAAACATGTAGGGGTGTGTGGGGGTGTCCTGCATTTTTGTTGCTGTAGGCTAGTTTATAGAAGTTGGGATAGCATTGACAGAGGAAATACCCATTTTTTAAAATAGTCTAGTAGATTCCTCATAGATATATACAAATGTGTTGTCCTCAGACTGTGGAAGTTTCTGCTTAACCAGGCTATGCTCAGAATTCTGATAGACACTTTGACAGGACTTGCCCAGGCTGCACAAACCATGTGGTTATTTGAAAACTTCAGCCACAGCAATCAGCTGCACAGTTTCAGAAGCCACCAACCTGTCTGGGTCAGATCATGGGAAGGCTGAGGGACTTGGGGCAAGTGGAATTGGGACTGTTTCATGTGGGTTCCCTAGGGCTCAGAGGCCAAACCATTAGCCTTTCTTTGAAGTGAAGCATGCCTTCCTGTGATTGTGGCTTTACCAGACAGGACCAGTCATGGGTGATGCAGCAGAGGTCAGGTAGTGTCTACTGGGGACCCTGTAAAGGCAGTGTGGGTAGCAAACAAAGCATAAGAAGCAATGCATCCTTTATAAAAAGAACATTGGCTGAGAAATGCTTATTATTTTTCCCCCCACCACATCTTTCTTTGTGGACTCTCTTCTGCAGGGGCCTCAGGGACATCCTGGACTGCCAGGGCCTGCAGGGCCAGTTGGAGCTCCTGTAAGTAAAGATACTTGTCTAGGAGGTGGCTCTGTCCTCCTCTGCAGGTGTTAGGAGCTGGCTCTCCGGCCTGCCTTTTACCTCAGTGTATACAATTATCACTTGTCTGGTTGTTAAGGAAAATGTAGTTTCTCTTATTAGTGTGGGAATTCTTAAATGTTGTGGGACTCATGAATCACCAGGGGAACAGGTTTAAATGTGCATTCCTGGGGTCCCTTTTCTTTATGAGGCAAGACAGAGCCCAGAGTATATGACACTTGTGGAAGCCATGTTTACCCACGTGTACAGTGCACAGACATCTACTCCTGGAAGGAAGGTGGAGTCTAGGGAATGACCAGCTCCCACACCAGGGCTAGATGCTGAACAGGAATCAGAATGTCATTTGTTTAAAGAGACAAATGACATTCAGGTATAGCATAGTGGCTTCTTGGTCATTAAATCATTAGTGTTGAGTCTAAGTGAGAGGAATTTGAGATTATCTACAAATTAAAGAAACCATAAAAAACAGCTGCAATGCCTTGTAGGTATTCAAGAGCCTGTGGTGTCACTATGCATAGCCACAGTGGTTAGATTTAACTAGACGGCTATTGTGTGTGGTGATATATTTTATATTTAATAAAAACACCCTAGAATATCAGAGGACAGAACCATCTCTTCCAGCCTTGTTTATTTTGTGTTTTGTTTTGTTTTTGAGACAGGGTTTTCTGTGTAACAGTCCTAGCCATCCTGGAACTCGCTTTGTAGACCAGTCTGGCCACAGACTCACAGAGATCCTTCTGTATCTGCTTCCCAAGTGCCTCTCACCTTTTAGAACTGGGTGGTTCTGCAGATCTGTCGTCTTTAAATGAGCATCTCAAGGCTTTGGTTCTAATGATCTTCTATAGATCAAAGATGTTATGTGTTATCCCTGGAATCAGTATCAGCCTGGGAGGTATCTGCTATACTTCACACCTTTCCTGCATACTATGAGGATCTCCCCCAGGAAAGAAGAAGAGAGGGAGGGACCCCTGGGGAGTGGGAGTGCATAGTACAGGCTCTGAGTGCTGCTCTAGAGGAAGGTAGGTGTACACAGGTCTCCACTTTACCCCTGGTAGAGCAGAAGTTGATAAAGGGGACTAGAGCTTCCAGCCTATGTTGGAGCTCCTTGATCTTGACAGAACTGTAGGCCCCAGGTGGCTGGGGGCTGATACAGTCGTCTCCCTCAGTCAGATGAGCTGAGATATAATTCTGTCCATAGTTTTGAGGACCTACAGCCCAGGGCAGGGAAACAGTCTCAGGAGCAAACCTGAAAGTGTCTGGGTCCACGGTTCTGGCTGAAGGAGAAAGTAGGGTTTCCTGGGGTTGTAATGGAATGACACAGTGAGACAGGATCTTCTTTACCACTATGCCACAGACCAAGTTGCAAGTTGAGATTTTTCCATGCACCTCCTTAGAGTGAGCACATGGGGGCCACATTGTGAAGTGTGTCATTTCTCTCTCTTTTTCCAGGGTCTCCAAGGAGAACGAGGTGGAAAGGGAGCTCCAGGAGAAAAGGTATTTAAAGTCTGTAGTGGCCAATAATGCCACTTCCACAGGAAAGAGAGAAAGCTGGGGCTCTTCCCTCTGTGTATATGCCCGTGCATGTGTGTATGTTTATATGTACACAGGAGTGTGGCAGGTGTGTGCATGCGTTAGCTCATTTCATGCCATGAAAACCAACTGTATAGATGGGCAGAAGCTTCGTGCTCTTGCCTTCAATCCTTTTGCCCAGGGAGAGGTAAGACTTTCCAGGCCAATGTTTGCCAAATGAGAGCTTGGAAAGCCTAATTGCTGCTAGGGACTCACATCTTACATAGAACTGTTAAAATTTCTTAGTTCCTTTGGTCTGTGTAATGCCATGTATGTTAAGCATTCCTCCGGAAGCCAAGGGATACAAATCCCGCCCCCTTCCCCCCCCCCCAGCCTTTTTTTTCTAGCCATGCTTCAGCTTCTTAAGACTTGGACAATGTCCACATTTTCTTACAACTGGGACTTAACTCCTTCGCTCAGGCGGGTCCTGACGCCCTGGCAGGCTGCTCTCCCTTTTCTCTTCCTATCCCACATGTTTCCTCAGTCATGCATGAGATGTTTTCATTAAGTACTTTGGTTTTATTTCAGTCCACTTAGAATGTAGTGAAAATTGCTTTCTACTCTCCCCATCCTGGTGTTCCCACAGCCTAGATGCTGATGTAATCCTATAGACTTCCTCCTATGTACCTAGTTCATTTCACATAGCCATATTAAATGTACCTGTCTATGTCCTATATTCCTTTTTGTCTTTGCTATAGGAAGGCTAAGGACATTTAAAAAGATTTACTTTTATCTTATGAGTGTCTGCTTGCACGTATGTAGTATACCATGTGTGTGCCCATTACCTATAGAATTCGGAAAAAGGTTCAAATTCTTTGGAACTAGAGTTACAAATGGCTGTGAGCATCTGTGTAGAAACTAGGAAGCAAACGTGGGTCCTCTGCAAGAATAGCCAGTGTTCTTAACTGCTGAATAATCGCTCCAGCCCGAAGGCTACTGCTTTTTTGTATTATTTTTATATCTTCTACTTTACTGAACATGTTCATCAGCTGTAGGAGTCTTTTATGTCTAGAATAATACCATCTGAAAATAAGGATACCATGGCTTCTGTCACTCTGCTTGCCAAGCAGGGTAGCTTAGCACTAGCTGGATTTGTCTCTGGACAGCTGTTTTCCTCACTGGTGGACACGTTGAATTAGGCCCCTTTCCAGTTCTTATGGTTGATGTGTATTTAAAATAGCTTTTGTTCTCAGGAACCTCTTTGATTTCTTACATCATCAGGAAGGAAGTTTTTATCTTCTCCAGAGAGACAGGTCCTTCCAGCTTCTGGGCTTCATCCCAGCCTGCAGTGGCTGAGAATCCACCTCCCCCTCTGTCACTGTGTTATATTCTACACAGTTGGGAAACAGACTTCCTTAAGAGTTTGTCATGTGTCTGAGGGATACAAATGAAGCGTCAGTAGTACAAAGACGTCCCTGTGTGTGAGGGACAGAGAAAGCCAAGTTTATTGTTCAGGCTGCTGGGTATGGCATGGTTAGCAAACTGTAAGATATAAATACCAAGGTGTAGAGAGAAGCAAACCCACTAACAGTATGCATGATTGCATGATGTGAGCCCTGGTGCTACTTTGCAAGGCCATAGCAAGACATTTGTAGGTGGCTACGAACACTGAGCTTCTGAGACTCTGCAGGTGTTCTGCAGGGCAGGACAGCCCAAGTTGAGGTAGGCCTAATGAAATGAGGACTAAGGCAGCTTTGGAGTCAGATAGCCTGGGATACATATGCCTCTGGTGCTCACTCTATGAGCCTGAGACCATGGATGCAATTTTAAGTTCTCAGACCTCAAGCCCTAATATCCACCAGAAATAACACTACCTGTCTCATGAAATGGCTATGAAGTCAAAAGAATTGTGAAAGAAAACTTAGAAATTGTCATGTGGGAGATGCTCCTTAGATGCTTGAAGAAGCTGGGCTGAAAGCAAGGCTACTCCAGTGTTTTTGATTTTCACCCTAATACTGCCTCATATGAAGTTATCATCAGCTAGTCAGTCACCTTCTTTAGAGTTGGCATACTGCCTTCTGGGTCTAGCAAGTATTTCTCCTCTGTGGGCATCCCCTGTGTGCCAGACATATAGAGGTGCATTCCTTTGTTCATTGGATCAACATTTATGGGAAAGCTACCCAGAATCCTGAGATCTCAGGCATCAGGTGCTGACGAACTCCGGAGTTTGCAGTCAAGGATCTCTAAATTGAGTGACTTTTAGAACTTGATTACTTTTAGAGCAGGAACTGGCCTTTGGTAGGATTTCCTGGGAGAGGCATCATTGGCTTAAAGGTGCCTAAATGGTGTGGACAGACTAAACAACTCTTAGTTCTCAAGACTCCTATCTTCTCTCTCTATGGAAACTGAGCTTCTCCTCAGACTCAGCAGGAGGGCACAACATCCTCTGCTGCCTGAGTGTGTTGCCTTCCTTGTTCAGGTGGCAATGGCTTGAGGGCAGAATGTGGTAAGAATACAGTAAGCAGGTAGTCTCTGTGCTTCTGGATACTGCATTAGAGTCAGTGGGCACCACACACACGTTGATTCATTTAGCTGAAGCAGTCAGGACACAGAATGGCTGAGTCTCTCTTCTGCTATGGGTGGGATAATTGCATGTGGTCCCTGACAGCAGGTTGAGCATGCCAGTTAGTATTTCTATAATGTAACTGCATTATTTTATTTTCATGTTTCATTTTCTGAGCGTAAGAAGAGAGAGCTGAGTGTAGAGATGTAGGTAGCTGTGGAACAGATGCAGGATTAGAACTCAGAGCTCCAGGTTCCTCCCTCTCTCTCTTTATTCTTGCGTTTGCTGTCCCATGCATCTCCCTTCCGTGTGGCCCCTGTGACCTATCTTCTGGCTCCTTCATTCCACATAGTGCATCTTTACTTCGCTTAACTGACACTCAGACATACTCATTTCACCAGTTATTGTTCTAATCATTTCGGATAGTTTAGAACCATTAATTTTCACAGAACCAGAGGAATGGGCCACTTTCCATTTGTGGGAGGAGAAAGATTCACAAAGAGGCTTAGTGTGACTTCGTCTGGTATTGGAGAGTGGGGAGGACGGCCTGGGTCTGACGTGAAGGTCTCCACAGCCTTCTTTCTCCTTTTCTTCCCTCTCTCTCTGTCTTTCTCTGTCTCTCTCTGTGTCTCTGTCTCTCCCCTCTCCATCTCTCTGCTTCTGCTTTTCTCTTTATCTTTTTCTCGTTATCTTAGTCCCTGGATAATTCTGTTTGTCTGGTCTGTCTATCTTCCTCCCTCCCTCCTCCTTCCTGTTCTCCTTTCCTGTATATAGCCTAGCTTTATGGTCAGTCTCTCTGTTCCATTCTCCCCCCCACACACACACACTTTATGTCCCTCCTGTCCATCTGGCTCTTGACCTGTGTTTCTCTTGCCCCTGTGTGTGTGTGTGTGTGTGTGTTCTAATGTGTCTTCTGTGTGTCTCTTTGGCCCCACCTTCCTCTGTCTCTTAGATCTCTCCATTGTCCCCGGCCCGCTACCTCTGTATCTATTGCTCGCCCGCGTTTCTTTCTCATCTCTGACTTGCTCTCTGCCTCACTGCCTGGCGATCTGACCTCACAGGCCTCCTCCCCGCCCCTGTCATCTGTGCTCCGAGTCTCGCTCGCTTGCTCCTCTGTTTGGATTCCCATTTGCTGCCTGGAGCATCTGTTGTTGAGATATGATGCACACCACTGAGATGACAAGGTCCAGGTGTCCACCCATGTCTGCCTCATCTTTGATCTGTCCCTGTTTGAGCTACATCTGGGAGAACTCTGGGTTCTGGACTTGATTCAGTTTGAGCTTCGGGTGTGAAGACATAAGAAATGGAAGGCCAGAGGATAGGCAGAGCCTTCTGCTTTCAGTCAGAACTTAAAGATGTGTGCTTGCCTTCGCTCTGAACTCTGGGGAGGACCAAGTGCGAGGTGACATTTAGCAGGGACAGCATTGGACTCTGCACTGGAAATCAAGAGTATCTGCTATGTTTCATGGTTCCACCGCATGGGTTGACCCTCTTGGCTTTGGATACAGGAATAACCCTAGCTAAAGAAGAGGAGTGTGGTACCATAGACATTAAGTGTTACAACTCACCTAGCCTAGGCATCCAAAGAATGTTGCTCTCGGGACCCTGCACAGGCTGTAGGATAGTGGGAATAGGCTGAGGATTTGTTTCCACTTTCACATGCATACTCAGTATGATCACATAGATTCTTAGCCCTGAGTCTCAGTTTTCTCATTTCCCTGTGCTCCAGCTGGCTAACATCACAAGGGATAGGAAGGAGGGAATGCATACTAACAGGTGCAGAACCCCTGGGTAGAGGGAAAATGTGTTAGATATCACTTCTTCCAATGACCCAGGCCTCCTGTGCTTAGGGGGCTTTCTATAAGAATTACCACATTGCACTTTAAAGTAGAAATAAATGTTTATGACATACTAAATAATTTTTAGAAGATAGAAAACACCCTTGGAGGTTTCATCTGCCTGAGTACATATGAAAGGAAATGACAACTTGCATGGTCAGAGAGCTAGTTGCTAGGACAACCCCCAAGTTCAAGCGAGTAGGTACTGGGAGGAGGGCACTGGGAAAAGTGTGAGTGATTAACTGGGCTGTAAAGCAATCCAGGAAGCTCTATTGGGCAGCTCTGCCATATCTCCTACTTGATATGGAGAGGAGGAGCATCCGTGCTTGCCCCATTTCTACCCCCAGAGAGGAGCATTCCTTAGTTAGCCAGCACTCCTCAGAGGGACTAGGAGCAGAGCAGCCTCCCAGAGGAAGCCCCACCTGCCCTACATTCACAGAGGTAGGCTGTAGCCAGCAGAATTGAGCTCTTCAGACACGTCAGTGACAGACATGAATCTTCACTCACCTGTCTAAAACCAGAGAAATTCATGTTAAGGAAACAAAATAAAGAAAAATGAAAGAAATCAAGAACAATTTGGAAAATAAATCCCCAAGGAAGGGGAGTCTAGAATAATTTTCATGTGTTTCTGCAATTCAGATAATGTTGCCTAGAGCTGCCTCATGAGGTTCCAGACTGGGACTGGAGGACATAGTAGTGTAGAGGATGGCCAGCTCTTATGCCTTCCTGTAGATAGGGTAATAAATGCAAATTGAATTAGGGGAGATGAGGCAGAGGTAAATTAGTACAGCCTGGAGCAGAATAGAGCATCTAATAAGCTGAAGAGGTCAAGGAAGTGAATTGAAGCTGAGCCACGAGAAGGAAGGAGGCCATGGGAGCTGAGGCACCCCAAAGGTATCCTAATATTAGCATGAGTGACCTCAGTGGAATGTTTGCTTTTCTCCTTCACCTAAGCCATTGCAGCCCTTCTGGATGATGACTTCAGCTCAGGACACTAGACATCAGATACATCACATGGACACTTCCATTGACTTCAGTTAAAGAAAGCTGGCATGAAGTACAGAGAAGGCTGACACACATCACTGATTCATCAGTGTCTTGAGGGAGGGATTATTATTTCCAGAAAGTACAGAGAGGATGCTTGTCTAAGGTATTACACCCAATAGGAGATTCAAACCAGCTGCACATTAATGTGAGCATATGGGATGGAGATTCAATAGATGGTGTATGCTGGCATGCTGTTAGCTAGCGGTCACTTTCTAGGCCCATTTCAAGGGCAGAGAGCCTGGTAGATGCTCACATTTTCTGGGTGTGTGGATAAAATAATCACTGTGTGATTGCCATTATAACAAACACTTTACAAATACCATATGCCTGTTTCTTTTACTCACATAGAGATCTATGTGGTAAGGAGACTATGCTACCCCTAGGACACACAGGGAAACTGAGGTAGAACCGTAGTTTTTCTAGTGTTTCACCTTAGCTCTTTAACCCCAATAACTTATTCTAGAGATGCCCTGTGTGATGTGCTTAGCTCTGTATGTGGAAGAGCCTGATAAGGAGAGGAATTGGCATGTTTGGACACTTAGGGTCTAGGCTGCTTCTGTTCTCTATGGCAGTGACCATAGGGTGTCCAGACAGCTGTTTCCTTGTGACTTTTCATTCGTTTTTTTTTTTTTTTGTTTCTTTATTTTTCTTCTTTACTAGGGGGAACGAGGCCTGGATGGGTTCCCTGGAAAACCTGGCGAGACAGGAGAGCAGGTAGGGGGTGTTGGGGCTGGTGCATTCTTTGTGATGGGAATGAGTGTGCACCTTGGCACCAGCCTCAGCTTTTTTTCCTGCTCCGTGGGGGCAATGTAGTGCAAGGCTCAGACCTCAACTGTGATGGTCCTGCAGCACTATAGGGATTTCAGCAAACACACTGGTTTATCCACTATATCTTGAATAATAGGATATATCGTCATTGTGTAAAGCACACAGGTAATAAACATGCTTAGAGCGGTGCACTTACAGGGGTAGTGCCTGCAGCTCATCTCTAGAGGAAACAATTAGAAGTTGTTCAAATATTCAACAAGAAGAATGAGTCGACGGCAGCAGGATGCATTTGTGCAAATGAAGGAAATGGGATTGTTTACAGTAGAATGCACTGATATGGAGGAAGGATATGGAACTGTGAAATCCAGGAAGAAATCTGGACCATGTCACCACAGACACAATTGTTCATGCGAATGTAGATCTGGAAGGGGAAGCTGGAGACCGGTGACTTAGTTGGACTTCCATTTAGAGCAGAAGGAAATGAGAGTGCTGGGCAGAGATGGCCTCATTCCCATGCAATACAGTAAATTTCCCTTGCAGTCCACTCCTGGTGTGTGGCCACGGCTGGCCCAGCTCTCCTGCAAGTCTTTCCATTTCATTTCCCAAGAATCATAACGTGGGAGCATAAAGGCCAGGTCCTGATCTCTCCTTATTTCCTTGCAGCAGGTATATGTGACTGTGACTGGGGTGTCCAGTTGCAATACCAACATGATTCTAAAAATGGCAACAAATGGGAAGTCTGGAGTCTGGGAACCTGGGCTCCTGTTCTAGCTGCTTCCTGAACCATTCCTTCTCCACTCATCTCTTTGCATCCCTGCTGACTGTTATAATCTACCTTTCTTTGTTCCTCTAGGGAAGACCTGGACCTCCTGGTGTGCCAGGACCCCAGGGACAGAAGGTAAGCAAGCCAGAACCTGGGGGAGTGGCACACTGAGTTCTGAGAAGAGAGTGCATACAGAGGAGGCTCACTGGGCATCACTAGTAACTCCCAAGTCAGCTCTGCCTACTGAATCTGAATTGTTTCCCTACCATAGGAATAAATACCCATTAAAAATAAATCCTAAATAAGACCAGTACACGGTATCTAGATAAAGTAAAATCTTTTGCTACTTAAAATGCTACTTGAAATAAGAGATTCTGTGAATAATCTTAGTCTTAAAAACTCCTTTGTACGTAATATTTTGAAATAAGTTACTTGTTCTCGTCAGTAAAAGCTAACGATGTTTGTTGCACAAGCCTGTTTCTCATGTACGTATGTGTGTATGTGTGTGCATATGAGCTTGTGTCTCTCTGTGTGTCTGTTGTCTGTATTCTGAGTATTTTTATTGCATTTGAAGATTTAGTTTAATCTTCTCTTATTTGAGAAAATGCTGAGTTATTGCTTCTCCTGGCAAATGGGAAGGTGGAAGATCAGGTTCACAGATCATCACATTCCTTGGGTCATTTATTGAGATAATTACAAGTCAGCCAGGCTCAAATGGTCTGCTGCCTTCCACCTATTGTGAGAGTGAAAATATAAGATTTTATAGACCTTTACTGTCCCACAATCATTGAGAAAGCCATTGGAACCAGGGGAACAGTCTCCTGAAGTCCTTCTTTTTACAGATAAGAGAGACTAAAAAGATTATGTTGCCTCATATTCCACAATAGATTTTATTAAATCTATTTATTTATTGTTCTCTTGTATACTGTATCTGGTCTACAATTTTTCCTCCCTCCACTCCTCTTAGCCCCTCCCCCAACCTCCTTCCCCTTCAGAAAAGGGTAGGTCCTCTAGGGATATCAGCCAAACACAGCACAACCAGTTACAGTAAGCCTGGAACATATCTCCATATCAAGACTATACCAGTCAACCCAACAGGAGAAAAAAGGGTCCCCGAAACATGCAAAAGATTCATAGACAATCTCCATTCCTACTGTTAGGAGTCTCACAAGAATGCACAGCTACATATGCGTAAATGCAGAGAACCTAGCCAGACCAATAAAGGCTCCCTCAGTGATTCTTAAATCTCTCTGAGCCCTGTGAGCCCTGGTTAGTTGAGTCTGTGAGCCGTGTTCTTGTGATGTTCATGACCTCTCTGGCTTCTACAGTCTTCCTTCCTTATTAAATCTAGTTTTCAATCTATCCATATGACCATCCAGTGGTGCACGGTTATATATGTCAGAGCACAATGTGTTAAAAAATGTACTAGATTACCTTCAGTGTATCAGTTATGGATTGCTGTGTAACAAATTACCCCAAACCCCAGTAGCTTAACATCGGTAATTTAACGTATCATGGCATTTCAAAGTAGTAATCTAGACACTTGTGACTGGATTGTCCCAGCTCAGGGTCTCTCCTGAAGTGGGCTGTGTCAAGAGTCTCCTGGGGCTGTAGAATATTCTCCCATGGTCATTTATGTGGTCATTGGTGGGCCCACGTCTTCAGTGCTTTGGCATTACATGGCTTCTTGTAGTGCTGTCAATAGTGTATATTATTTTCCAGAGTACATGGCCTGAGAAAGGGGAAATGATGTGTTACATGAATTCCAGTTAGTATATAATGAAAACCTGGAGCTTGATAGTGGGGAAAAGCTGGAATATCAGAGAGAGGGAACAGACCACAGTCAATTCTCACCCAGCCAACCTTTCAGGCCAAACAGGGTAAAAGCTATCTGCAAGAGTTCTCAGCCTGACTGGTCACTTCTACAGAATGCCTAAATCTCTGCCTCAAATATCTTCCCCACCCAGCTGTTTCACTTCCAGTTCAACTCTGTATCATAATCCTAGAGTTAGGATTAAAAGTGAGAGCTACTACTGCTTGGTTTTTAGGTCTTGAACTCACAGAAATACAGGAAGATCTCTGTCTCATGAGTGATGGAATTAAAGGCATGAGTTACCACTCTCTGACCTTCATGGCTTGACTGTGGGTGATTCTGTTCTCTGATATTCCAAACTGATTTTATTAAATACACAATATATCACCATAGTGACAGATCACCCCGTAGAAGCCACAGCCCTTCTTAGAATCTCAAGGTGGGGGTCACATGACATCTTTCTTCTCTTGCTGTTGGGCACTGATAGAGCACCATACTGTGAAAGTCCCTACTCTGAGCATAAATATTGAAATGTGGGGGTCATCCTGGAGGTTAATCACCCCAGTAGCTAAAACAAGCAGTGCAAAATTGATTATTCCCTATATCTGAAAATATGACTCTAGAAAAGATTTGAATCTATTAGGTATTACATTTTTGACCTTTTGACATTATTACATTTTTGACAATTTGCATTTTTATGCTTCAGTTTCTTCATCTCAAAGATAGAAAAAACATTAATCCAGAGAAAGACAGATTCTATATTAGGTCCTTGGAGAATGGCATGGCTGATAGAAACTGCCCAATAATTATTGGTTATGTTTACAAAAGTTGAATATACAGAGACTTTATCTCATTGCGATCTGCAAATGATTAAAACATGTATTGATTTATTTCATGACTATTATTGACACTTTTGTCTAGTGATATTAATGACAAGCTATGGAATGTCATGATGAGTCCTAGAGATTTATTATTTATCCATTTGTAACTTTGCCTATCCAAATGTGTGTAGGGCATTCTCACAAAATTATAATATAGCATAGTTTCATGTGAACCTGTTACAAACTAGGGTAATTTATGAAGAGAGAAACTCAGTTGAGAAAATGCACCATCAAACTGGCCTATGGGCAAAGCTATGGGGCATTTTCTTATTTGATGATGGATAAGAGAGGGCCCAGCTCACTATGGGTCGTACCAACCTCTGGGCTGGTGGTCCTGAGTGCTATAAGAAAGAAAGCTGAGCAAGCCATGAGGAATGAGTCAGTAAGCAGCACTCCTCCATGGCCTCTGCATCTGTTCCTGACTCTAGATTCCGGCCTTGGGTTCCTGCCTTGATTTCCTTTTGCTAATTGGCTGCGATGTGAAGAGTAAGTGGAATAAGCCAGTTCCTCCTCAAGTTGCTTTTGGTTGTGGTCTTTCATCTCAAGAATGGAAACACTATCTATGACAAACTATGACTAATTTGTATGTTATCAAAATATTACTACAACTTGTAGAAATGTACAGTGAGTAGAGGCAGTTGGGAGAAGTTGAATATCCAAAGGAAAAGTGCAGAGGAATTATTTGAGCTAGAGCCTGAATACATAGGACATGTAGTTCACAAGGACTTGTTATGAAAGTGTCTGGGAAGGTTATAAAATGCTTTAAAATACACAGTTAGGGCATGTATAGGTAAGTGAATATGAGTGTGTTTGTGTGTGTATGTGTTTTCATGCAGTGGTAACTCAGGGAAAATGTTAGGTAGAATTCAGTTATTATAGTGAGAGACAAATGAGTACACAGTAAGGAAATCCATCACTTAAGTACCTTTAGATTTTATAAATTTTATTTTAAAATTTGCTTATAAAGTTGCAGGTTTATGGTGGCATTCTATGTAAGCCTTTTGGCATAAAAAAGAGCAATCGGAGTTGGAAAGATGACTGAGTGGATATAGCTCTTCAGTCCCACTTAAAACAAAAGGCAGGTGTGGTGCTCTGCTCATAATCCTAGTGCTTGACAGGAAGTCAGACATGGGAATCCCCAGGACAAACTAGCTAAGCATGCTAACAAGATTATTGATGAACTCTGGGTTTGGCTGGAAGTTCTGCCTAATAAATACAGTGGAGAGTGATTAACAAAGATGCCATGGACTCATAGGCACATGCACACAGGTGCCTACACACACCTTTATGCACACACATGGAAACACAAACACATTCACACATATATATGCAAAATAGATCAAATAGCAATTGGGAATTTTAGAAGTACACTTGGTGATGTACACAAAAAATGCTGATTTTTTTTCATGGTTCAGACAGAGATTGAATGCAGTAGGGTGTTTGGCAGACAAGAAGTGCCTGTGTTGACTTTGGACTCAAGGGGATGTAGGGAGAGCAGATAGAGCATATAGGAGATGTGCTTGGCCAGTGTAGCATACACTAAATGCAGCAGATAGTGGCAAGGATGTCTAGAGTCACTAGCTATTCCTTTTGGCCTTGAGGCTTAGCAGGCTTTCATCTTTGTTCAGTACCTCATTCATTTATTTGCTCACTGTTCACTAATGCTTCGGACTGCTTGAGCAGGGCTGTAGCTAAGAGAAAAATGTTCCTACTGGGGCCTTAGCTATCAGGTATGGGAGTCAGAGAATGAATAGTTTTGTAGTGCCACAGTTTACAGACATGTCTTGTGTAGAACTACAGTGTCATTCATTCCCTGGGAAACCTGATAGAACTGGAGCCAACATAACCCCAGTGACCCAGACGTGAGGGGGAGAAGACAGGAACATGACCTAATGTCAATGAAGATAAATGGGAATCCTCACAGCATTTTCTTAGTGCTCTTTTAGTAGATTTTCCATAAGTGTTGATCACGTACTAAACCATGAACTTAGCACAGGGGCCACTGAAAAGGTGGAAATCTCCATGGCTTCTGAATCCAACACAACTTGCTACATCTGGTATTCCCAGAATGCTGGTCACACAGCAACTAAGAAAACACTGGTCTGAATGGGCAAAAAGAGAAAATAAAAAGGCCCATGCTCTCCAGTAGCCTCTGAGCTTGACAGTGAGATGAGAATCAGATGCAGGATCTTCTGGAATACTGAGGCAGGGGGATGTCCAGGCATGATGGTGATGTGATTGACAGGGAAAAATCCTCTTGGTGTTTGGGATAAGGGCCGGCTTGAGGACAACAGAATGTGATAGCAGCAACTGTTGATGTGTTTTCTGTCCCTCTGCAGGGAGATGTGGGGCCTGCAGGACCCCCTGGTGTGCCAGGCTCTGTGGTGAGTTACTGAGGGTGAGACCCTTGCACTCCTAAACTCATGGAATTGGGTCACTGGAAGAGTACTGACTTCTAAGCATAAAGCAGAACTCATCTAATGAGAGAATTTGGATAGGGATCTATAGGCCATTAGTGGTTGCTGAGGGAGGAATGTAATTAGGAAATACTATATACGTGCTCTAAAACACCATTATGAAAACCAATATTATGTATGTTTAATGTATACTGTTCATACATGTAACCAAAAGAGCATTCAACACCAGACACGGAATCAGATATGCGGAGAATCATAAGCCACTGCATCATCGTGGCGTGCAAAGTGGATATCTGAGATGGAACTGAGAGTGTCTGATTACTTTTGAAAAATGACACTTTTCTTAATTCCTGTTTGTTTCTCAGGTACAGAAAGAGGGCCTGAAAGGAGAACAGGTATGGAAAATGGGTCTTTATCATGTGGGGATGTAAGCTGTAGCAGAAGGCCAGGGCTATGGGGTTGGGTTCAGGAATTCTTTAAGAGACATGTCCAGTTGATTGCCAGTGGGAATCAAATGCCTGTACCCATCCCTCTGATGCTTTCTGGGAGCACAGGGAGGAAGTAGTTGACAATGAAAAGCCATGGCTGGTGACATTCCTGATCATGTAGAGAGGAGAGTGACCTGTTTGCTTGTCTTTTTAGGGGGCCCCTGGACCGAGAGGTCACCAAGGCCTACCTGGGCCTCCAGGAGCTCCGGTAAGTCACTCTTCCTCCATGGCAGGTTGTGTCTAAACACCTATAAGTCTAGAAATGTCCATTTTTTTCATGTTGCTGAACAAGGAGTTATTTCAGAAGCTCTATAGTCACTCAGGGTAGGTGCCTCCATGGGATAATGAACGCTAGATAGGTAGCATTGCCGCTCATGCATAATTAAGTACAGATATCATGTAGCCTGCATTCAGAGTCCCTTGTCCCCAGACAGCCCATGATCTCTTATGTGTGTCAGTTTCTGTTCAGATTGGACCCTGAAATGGCAGTTGAACCATTTGATGCATATTTGCTTCTCTCTGCCTCTTCCATTAGCCTCACCGTGGAGAGACTTGGTGTGTGCAGCCATTGATTTCTGACTCTGTTAAGAGCCTAATGACATGGAAAATAATCATTTTGGAGGAGGACATTGAAGGGTCCCTGTGATCATTTATGGTGAAAGTTCAGATTCTAAAAATTCAGTAAAAATGCAGGTTGGGCATTTAAAGTGGTGATCTCTCTCTCTCTCTCTCTCTCTCTCTCTCTCTCTCTCTCTCTCTTTCTCTCTCTCTCTCTCTCTCTCTCTCTGTGTGTGTGTGTGTTTGTGTTACATATTCATTTCTGGGCGATTCTATTCCTTTACATTGCTGTATTCTTTTGTTTGTTGAGGAAAATGTAGCTGCATCTATAAATTGATTCACCTTGTATTTTAGATCTTGTTTATCATTAGGACATGGTGCCAAGGGATGGAGAGTAAGCCAAACCTAGATAGTGTTGGATTACAGCATAATTAGAGCAATTTAATAGCAAGTTTTTTTTTTGATATTTTAAAGCTATCTTTTGCCCTACCATTCCAAGGCCCACCTCCTCACAGCTGTTTCTCTAGCATAACCGTAATCCTTTAGAGATTTAGGTTCAGTGTGTATGTAAATATATGTATCTAGATCTTCTATTGGAAAACAATGAATTTCTAGTCGATAGTTATCTTCAGCAATGAAGGGATTGGGGCTGTGGCAGTTGATTGTCTTGAAAACCTATTAAGAAGCAAAACAAAAAATCGAACTGGGTGTCATCTGTCTATCCCAGGTACTTTTCACTGTGAAGTATGTAATGGAGATGGCCTTGGAGCTTTCTGAGTTCCTTCACTAGAGGCAGAATTGCTATTGGAAGAGCTGTCTGAGGTTATTGAAGATATTGTTCATGCTGCACAGTCCTCTCATTGTAGAGTAAGACTTCACACAGTAAAAGGTGTTGATAATGACATTACATTAGTCAGTTCAGGAAGCATCTAGGTAAAAAGGCTTTGTTAAAAGGGAACAGGATTCAAGGACTAAACTTCTTTAAAAAATTTTTTTGCTTATTTTTTTTTATACAATGTACTTTGCAGCATCACATTTTTCTGTTCACTTGTGTATTTTACCATCTTTCCTCATTTTTATTACCTTTGTTTTTATACAGTATACTCTGTTCATGTTATTTCACTTCTCCCAGCTTCTTCTGGTCTTCCCTACTTACCTAACCTAACCTATCTATATAGCCCTAGGTAACAAAAATAGAGAAAACACAAACCACTTAAACATAAAACAAAATTAATAAGACAGAAATAGTACCCAAACAAAACAAACACCACACACACACACACACACACACACACACACACACACTCACATAAACCATGAAGCCTCTTTTGTGTATACCAGCTACTCCTGGGTGTGGGGCCAACCCTGGAGTATGGTTGATATACCAAATGACATTACATTGGAGAAAACTGATTTTACCTTTCCCACAAGGTATTGATTGCAAATAGACTCTAGAGGTGTAACTGTCTTTCTCAGTGCTTGGATTTTATCTGGCTTGAGCCTGGTAGGTCTTTTGCAGATGGTTACAGTCTGTGAGTACATAAGTGCATCACTCCTGTTGAGTCTGGAAGACAGTTTCCTTGGAGTCATTTACCATTTCTGATTCTTACAGTCTTTCTGTCTCCTCTTATACATAAATCTCTGAGTCTGTGGATTTGATGAGGACATCCCATTTAGGACCGAGTGCTTCAAAGCCTCTCACTCTCTGTATTGTCTGTCCAGTTGTGGATCTCTGTGTTAATTTCCATTGATTTCAGTAAGCTTCTCAGATGAAGGCTGAGCAAGACTCTGATCAATGGTTATAGAAATATGCCATTAGGAGTCATTTTATTGCTATGTAGGACTAAACTTCTTAAGGCCAGGACTGAGCTTTTCCTATATTAAAATTCATAAGGTTTATCATATGATGGGATATTAATGAATACTTATGGAAAGATGCTCCTGCCAGGACACTCAGAGTGGGACTTGACCAGAGTAGATACAAAGCAGGGTGGCCATGAAAGGCACTCACAGTTAGAAGCCAAAAGCTATTGTGTCCTTCCAAAATATAGATTTGCATCTTTGCTAACAGTACTTGATGATTCTAATACTCAATTGATTAATTCCTAATCTGAAAATTATCATTGCCATTGTCCCTTACGTAATTATCCTGTGAGGGTTAAATGGATTCTTATACAAAGAGATTTCCTAAGCCCAGGATGGATCTCAATCTGTATCCCTGCCTCCGTTTGAATCCCCAGCAGCATCTACCTCAGAGACATCCACAGAGCAATTGCTTCTTAAATATTCATTGAATTGAACAGAACTAGGAAGCTGACTTTAGTGACTTTTGCAGAGAACAGGAAAATTTTGAATCTGTGTTCAACAACCCCAGGGAGAGAAAAATATAACCTGTTAACTAATTGGAAACAGTGTACAATACTCAGCATGCAAATGCTGGCATCTTTCCTCCATTCCCTAGGATGAAGCAGTGCATGGCTAAGCCTCCAAGGGGCCTGCTCAATGCCAGGCATTTTTGTATGCTTAAAGCAGAGTAACTCCTGTCGGGTTCTCTTCCCTAAGTGTGCCTTGGGCTCAGCACATTTGTCTTTATGAAGAAGAATTCACACATGCCATTCCTACCATGAAATGGGTGTACTCACTTTTCTATTTACCTACTGTTGTAGAAAGAAAAGACCATGACTCTAAATGTAGTCTGGTTACCAAAGAGTCCTGCAACATTTTAGTATAGGAATGTGCCTGTGTGATGCTGATTATTTAAGATAATGGAAGTTTCTGGACAAATTTTACCAAAACATGGTGATGGAATCAGATCTTGAGATGAGGCTCTCTCCTGTCCATGAAGCTTTTCCACTCATTAGTTACAATTATGACAATGCACTGAGGCTAAGAGTCCACTCTTCGTGTAGTGCTTTCAAGTGCTCAGCAGATGAATACATCATCTCCGCTTTATAGAAGACATGATCAGGATTTGGCAATATCTGTTGAGCCCCCATGCCAGAGTTTACACAGCATTACAGTCATCAACATTCTTTCTGTAGTCGACATGTACCTCTTCTAGATAATTTTATTTGAGACAACTTTTTCTTAAATACTTATTTGTTTTTACTTTATGTGTGTGTTTAGCCTGCATGTATGTAAGTGCACTATGCATATGCCTGGAGGTCAGAAGAAGGAGTTGGATCCCTTTGAACTTGTGCTATGGATGGTTGCAACCACCGTGTAGGTGGATCCCTTTGAACTTGTGCTATGGATGGTTGCAACCACCGTGTGGGTTATGGGAACTCAATGTAGGGCCTTTGGAAGAACAACAAATGCTCTTAACAGTGGAGCCTTAGTTCTAGCTTCTCTTTGTACTAACGCTCATACTTTGCTTATTGTTTTCTAAGAGACAAAAATCCCAAGTTGGTTGCTTCTGAGGCAGCAAGATAAAAAAAAAATGGGCACAGAGTTAGGGGTTAGACACTTGGGTTTTAAATGATTCTTCCCTGTGCTTCATCAAACTACTGAGTTAACTATCACGTTCCTACTGTGCTCTTCTGTGGTGTGTGTGACATTGTCTATGTCTTCTTGGTTTAAAAAGCCCAAATCCATCTGTATTTTTTAAGAGTAAATTGAAGACCATAGATTGCTGCTTCTCCTCTGACCCCATAATTTGCCATTTTGATGAGGTGGCATGTCCTTGTCTAGTCTAATGAGATTGAGACAGCAGAGCATATGCTATGCCACAGAACCGCACACTTAACATTCTCTCCTTCATTTCCTTTTTCTTCTCCTACAGGGTTTAATGGGTCCAGAAGGCAGAGATGGACCCCCTGGGCCTCAAGGTCTCCGAGTAAGTAAACCATGTCCTCTTTCTGATGTCCTGCTTACCTACACTTGCTTTATCTGCATGATCTCTGTTGCCTGAAATTCAACAGAGGACTCAAGTCCAGCTTCCTCCCTAGATGCATTCAGTGAATATCAAAAACTGAAAGACCGGGCTCATTTTTTCATTAGTCTGGTTTAGAATCCACTTTGTTCTTGACCTTGATCTGGGCCTTGGAGACACAGAGAATAGTCTGGGATTGGATGTGAGTCTACCACGTAGGGACACACACCCCTGTGAAGTCAAAATTTCTACCAGATAGAAGCCAAACAGGCAGCAGTAGTACTCAGCAGTAAGCAACTAATCCAGGCTAGCAACGGCTAAAGCCTCTCACAGGAGATGATGTGGAGGTTCACTTTTGAGAAAAGCCTAAGAGAAAATAGAGACAATGGTAGCCATCTGTCAGCATGTTACAACCTTAAATATCTGCATTATTATTGAAAACTTTATCTCACGGTAGTCTATTTGATGTAATTAATTTAGTAACTGCCCGCTTCTGTAAAAGTTTGTGCATGTGGCATAATGTCACAGGCTTTGGTAGGAGGGCTGCCACAGCATGCACAAGCATATGCATATGGTTACAATGCTGTATGGCCTCTGGTAAACTGGAGAAGGACTTAGGCTCAGCTCTGTGTCCCCAGTTCCTAGTAGAGTGCCTATCCACCCACGAGATGTATCTCTGAAGGTTGTGCTCACTTTTCTAGTTCTCACAAGGAGCATTCCACAGGTAATTAAATCTAGTAGTGAACCAGGCAGCTTCTGGCACAGCGAGATTCATCACTCTGCAATTTTGTTTCTTTTTTTCCCCAGAGGCCGTGGGGCCACTGAGCAATGGGTGGGTCGAGGTCTTGACATCTGATGGAGGCAGCCACTAACATACTTAATGTTCCATCTAGCCAGAAAATTTCGTTGCTCCATTGGAGGATGGTTTTGCGTACATGCTACGGGTGACTGGGGGTGTTGGGCTCACAACACTCCACATCTTCTGTTCTGAAATAATTTGTGACTCCTGTAACTCACCCAGATTCCCGCTGGTGAACTCTCCAACAATTCTGTTCAATCGAACCATCTTAAACCTCCAAGGATACTGACAGAAGCTCATTGTAAAGGCCAGGGGACATGTGGAAAGAGGTCACCAGGGCACCATGAGAGAGACACAAGAGTGTCACCTTCCCACTCAGAACCCTCAGCCATAGCCCATCTCAATTTCCTCTGGCAGACAAATGAAGTAGTTACCATACTTTTTTCTCTTCCATATAATAGAAGGATCCTAGGCTTTGAAACAAGTATCTGGGTTTGACCTCAAGACTCAGTTTCCCTTGTATGCCACCTGGTCTTTGCAAGCCTTTTGCTTTCTTTCTATAGTAATGAAGCCTTATAATGGCTGAGTTGCAGGGAGAAAGGATGCTCAGAATGGGAAGCGAATTGTCCCATTGTTGGGCTTTTATTCTCTGAACATGTCCACACACAATCTTAAGAGAAGGCAATGCCTTCACATGCTATGCAACTAGTATTTATGAACACTTTGCTTCACCGGCATTGAACTTCTATAAGTGCCACTTTGCCCAGTAAAGTAGTAGATGTATGCAGAACTATTTACATAAGGATGACTATGAACAGTTTTTATCTACATCTTTAATTTACTCACCAAGAGGAGAAGGGACATCTTGTAGGGGCTTGCTGATCAGCCCCACACTTTATAGCTGGGATTGCCTGGAACCCAGCTTCCCAAATCAGCTGCTATCGTGCTATGAAGCTCTTTAGCTCTGTGAGCCACATTAACCACAGATGAAGCATGGGCTTGGCTTAGTTCATATTTTTTTCCTTCTTCTTTATTTATTTTGTATTTATCAAGAAAAACAGTAAAATGAATTTAAAATGCTGATAAGTTAACAATAACTATAAAGAAGATGAAAATCATAAGCATGACTTATCCAGGGTGATAATGCAAATAAGATTGCTACACATATATTTACTTTGTGTTCAGCTTTCCCTCTGAATTTTTTTTCTATCCCTGTATATCCTTATTCAACGTCCCTTCCGCCTCCCACCACATCAGGTCATTTTTTTCTTCTCCACAACTCCCCATCCCCTCTCTGGGCAGGGAGCAGACAGTCCTATGGTCCCACTGACCCAATAATGCTTAGATCAGTCTCCACTCCTGGCAAATCCAGTTTTGTCCCCCCTCCCTCAAGAGTGAGTCAAGTGTTCCTATAGTTGGAGTGGGGTCCGAAGGGTCAGTCCAGGGTGTTTCTGATCCCAAGCTGTTCAGTGGTTGTGGTTTGCAGCTTGGGCATGTTTGGCTTTTTTTCTGTTTGTTTGTTTAGAGACCACTAATGAGTGAGCATATCCCATGCTTATCTTTCTGAGTTTGTGATACTTCACTCAGGAGGATATTCTCCAAATACATCCATTTGCCTGTGAATTTTAGGATATCATTTTTTCTTACTGCTGAGTAGTATTCCATTGTGTAGATGTACCACAGTTTGTTAATCCATTCTTCAATTGAGGGACATCTAGGTTGTTTCCAGGTTCTTGCTATTACAAATAATGCTGCTATGAACATAGTTGAGCTAATACCTTTGGAGTGTGAATGTGGCTCTTTAGGGTATACACCCAGAAGTGGTATTGCTGGGTCCTTGGGGAGATTGATTCTCAATTTTCTGAGAAACCACCATATTGCATTCCAAAGTGGCTGAACAAGCTTACACTCCCACCAACAATGGAGAAGTGTTCCCCTTGCTCTGCATCCTCTCCAACATAGGCTGTCATCTGTGCCTTTTATCTTAGCCAATCTAACAAGTGTCAGGTGGTATCTCAAAGTTGTTTTGATTTGCATTTCTCTGATGACTAAAGATGATGAGCACTTTTTCAGGTGCCTTTCAGCCATTCGTAGTTCCTCTGCTGAGAATTCCCTTTTTAGATCTGTACTCTACTTTTTGATTGGGTTATTCAAGGTTTTGGGCTCTAGATTCTTGAGCTCTTTATATATCTTAGAGATCAGTCTTCTATCACTTGTTGGTGAAAATCTTTTCCCATTCTGTAGGCTGTCGTTTTGTCCTATTGACAGTGTCCTTGGCTTTGCAGAAGCTTCCTAGCTTCAGGAGATCCCACTTATTGATTGTTGGTCTTAGTGTCTGTGCCACTGGTGTTATATTTAGGAAGTGGTGGCCTGTGCCAATTCGTAGAAGTGTATTTCCCACTTTCTTTTCTATCAAGTTCAAAATGGTTGGGGTTAAGTTGAGGTCTTTGATCCACTTGGATTTGAGTTTTGTGCAGGGTGACAGGGTTAGTTCATATTTAACACATCTTGAGACCTGAGTGGATAGATTGGTTTTTGAGATTTGGTGAACAGAACGAGGAGACTCAAGGTAAGCAAGGAAAGCTTGGGAGGTGGAGTGGGATGTGACCTGAATGTAGCAAGCTCTAGATGTGTGCCAGACCTGGAAATAACTTCTGTAAATCAAGGCCAGATTCTTGTAGGAGACAGTTGCTCAATGACCCCTCAGATATTCCTACTCAGGACTATACACCCTTCTGAAAAGCCAATCTTTCAGTGGTACCATATGCCGGCAAACCTTATTTTTAGCTCTTACCACACACAGATGTTCTGCTACCTGCCACAGGATTTGCCGGGAAGACTTACGGCTCTATAGGCTGATGCTCAAAGTCACCTAAGGCTAAGCTTTGTCAGGTCTCCAGGGAGATGGATAAAGATTATGAGATGTGGGAAGCTTGGCTTAGGCAAGATTGCTGAGCCTTCAGGGAGTGATGTGGAAGCAGGTGCTGTCTGGGGGTAGCTTTGTAATTAAAGGATGCTGAAGGTAGTCATGAGACATAGAAAGTGCCCCACAGAGGGGACCTCTGTAACTTCTCTGCACTGATCACACCCAGCAGTTATTTGCACTTGGTCTTTCCTGTTAAAACTGTAGGGGGGACTTTGCATCTTATCTTCTTTTCCTCTTTCAGCATCTTTTTTTTCCTGATCCTTGCTACTTTTGGTCTTCTTGTCCTTATTTTACACTAGCAACATCTTTCTGTTGTAATGGATGTTCATCCTTTCAACGACGTTTCCTTGTCATTGACTGGACATGGTTCACCGAAGGTAACTCCAGTGATGCTGTTGGTGTCCTGGCAGGCAGACACAGTAGCTAGCATTTAAGCAGGCGATGCAGAAAGGCTCCAAAGAGAATGATAGATTTGAGCAGGCTCTCCTCAGGCAGTGAGCTCAGGCTGACAGCAGAAAGTACTAACAGGTAGCTAGAGCAATCTCAGCTGAGGGTCTGCAGCAGGGACTGGTTGGCATGTAGACAAGGCATTGTTTGAGCCATCAGGGATCTAGCAGGGGATTTAAGTAAGGGAAGTTGAAAACAATTAGCATTTAGCCTCGAAGGATGGTGGCTTTCTTTTTATCTGAAGTGTCAGACAATTGTCTGCCTTCACCATGTTCTAGTATGGAAAAAAATATGCAAAAGTCGAAGGAATAGCTAAGTGAACCTCCATATCCTCAATACCTATTTCAACTTTTATCAAAGTCATTGAAAAGTTTGTCATATTTAAATCTAGAGTCACTCCATCCACCACTGGGTTAGTTGGAAGTAATTCTTAGCCCCATAATTTGTATATGAATATTTCAGTACACTGCTTCGCCACAGATAAAGGATTTTAAGGAAAACCAAACCATAACACCAGTATCCAACCCAAATCTGTTTGAAATGTCATCAAATATTTACCCCAGTGCTCAGCATTGTCTGTCCCCTCTGCGTCTGGCTGCTGCATTTGCTCACTGATGTTCAATACCACACAGTGGAGAGCCAGACTTGGCATTCTAAATACATCCATCTGGGTTTGGAGTCAGTTACAGGGAGGAGGGAGATCATCAGTCAGGATCCTTGATGATCAAATGATAAACATGGTAGCTCAGGCCAGAGCTGGAGACCTAGAAGCAATAGAGATTGCTAAGGTCCCAATGTGGCCCAGGTCACATTGAGACTGAGTAAGAGGTGGAGGGTGGGTCTTGAAGGATGATTGTAGAGCAGAGGGAAGCAATAAGGGAGGAAGGCATTGCTATAGGATGCACTGGGAAAGCTGAGTATTGCTGCCTCTAGGGAGTTACAAGTGGCCATTGAAGGTATTCAAAAGCCGTTGCTCCTCTGATAGTCTGGGGCTGCTCACCATTTCCTACTATGTCCTATCTTGTGAACGTTGTTTGAGTTCGGTGCCTGCAATAACACAGGAAGAAAGAAGCAGCTAATTGAGATGTTGTGGGCTGGGAAGCTGCTTTGTGTGCCATTAGTTCCTGGCTGAGTCGGGAAAACCCTAAACGGAATGACTTACTCAAAAACAATATGTTTACCTCGCTTGTGACCTGTCATTTCCTCCTCATCCATTTCAACTGGAACATCACCAAGAAGTACTCTTGAATGTCAGGATGCACACTCAGGCTGTGTGAAGGAATAGAACAGATGAAACCAGGCAGAAACCTGTGAATGCAGACACAGAAAAATATCAGGTAGGGGAAGGAATCTGGGCAGTTGCTTTAGAGGTTAGCCACAGGCAGACAGCTAAATCTTCAGCAAGGTGAATGCATTCCTTTTAGACAAAGCTGCTGTTTTTCTCCAATAACATGGTGAAGGCAGAGAATTGGTGCCTAAGCTTCAGAGATACCCAGCCCTGTTACAGCACAGTAAATAAGGAATTCTTACCCAGGGTGGAGGGAACAGCGCTGTGATTTGCTTTAGACTGTGCCTGTTTGCCCGACCTAGAAGGTAAAGAGGAGGCAAGAACTACCATGAGCTGGTGTTGGGATATGAACAGTGGTATCTGAATCTGGAATGTTCCAATGGAAGAGGCAGAGCCAGCCTAAGCCCCTTCTAGCACTTGGATATTCTAGACTTCCAGGGAGTTCTCTCCTTCTAAAAGCTCTGTCATCCTTATTGTCAGCCTGTGTCCATGTTCTGAAGAGGACTTTGTTGATACTTTTCTTGGTGAAAACTTACCTTCTCACTACTAGGATGTAAAGCATAAGAGTGAGAACTTTCTTCTTGCTTTTGCATCTGAAGCATTAGTGTTTCACAGCCATAAAACACAAATTTGTACATGCAAAATACTTATCCAATCATGTGGAGTTTGCAGTCATATGTAATGACATTGGTGAGTGTCTTGGATAATTTGTATGCCAGAGGAAATGAATCAGATATGGAATCAGGTCTCTGGGCACATACATGACTGTATGGTATAGAGAAGGGCAGGATCTGGGACTGGTCACCTAGGTACTGACCTTAGACATGGAATGTCAAGTATCAGTGGAGAGAATGTGGTTGTCACTTAGTTCTTTGCTGCTGAGTCATAAATGGAATAGCCTAAATATTTTGTGTTCTTCTTGTCTTGACAAGACACAAATCTATCAAAGTATCAACCGAGTATAAAATCTGAACTATTGAATCAGGAAGAGCAGGTCCTGGAAATTCACAGTGAGGACTCAGTGGTCTTCCAAGAACCTCCTGATCTCAGTTCTCTATTTGCTCAAGATACAGTAGTCTCTTTGGTCTTTTTGATTATTTTAACATCTTTTTTTTCTCTTATCAACTAATGAGACCTGAAGAGATATTCCTCTCAGAGTTCATTCTCTCCCTGTGTTGGTTCATATTCTTTTCCTGTATCATACTTGGAAGGCACACTCTTCAAATGGAGCGCATCTTTGCAGGCACAGAGCCAGTAGAAGGTAGAAACAAATAGTTGGCAAGTCACTGCAGGACAGGTCTGCAAGTTTGCATTTTTTTCTCTTAGTGTATGTATACTAGTTTATATGTGTGTGAATGCTTATGTGCCTGTGTGTGGAGGCCAGAGGTCAATATCGGGCGTTTTTCTGTCTACACTACTATTTGAGACAAGGTCCCATCAATTGGGTCAGGTATACTGGAAGGCCCATGAGCTCCAGAATTCTGTCTCTTCCCCTTAGTGCTAAACTTACAGATGCTCCAAACCCAAGTTACAGATGCTCCAAACCCGGGCCTTCATGCTACATGCCGAATACTTTACCTGTTGACTGAACTGCCCCATCCCAGCTTTGTAAATTTTGGGTTTTATTTTTTCTTTGTCATTTAGTTTTTTCTAGGTATCATGGGGTATGGTAGCTTAGTCTCAGTTGACTTAACAATGGATCCAAGACCCAAAGACATGAGTCTCCCTAATATTATCTAGACTGTAAGGAGGAGGGAATTGGTCAGAACCAGGTTTACTTGGCACCACACCCTTTCCAGCTTTAGAACTTCGTGCATTTCACATCCCAGAGATCAGACCCAGAAGCTAGTTTCCCAACTGTGAGCACTTTGCAGAGATCCAGGGCCCTTCCTAACCAACCAGGCACATCCTTTGTGGTACCCCAGATGTGTATCACTTTAATCTGTTTCCCTTGGCACTGAGGTCTCACGAGAACAGCATTAGATACACCACCCCTGACTTCTGTCAGGTCTCAGACAGTCTGGGTGGCATTTGCTCTGCTCCCCGTTGTTAAATCTTCCTGCTGGAGCAGATGGAAACACAGTGTTTGGGCCACAGGCTACTATTTGATTCATTCCAGGGCCTGGAGCCAGGCTTTTGTTAGGACATTCTAAGTAGTCCCTGAACACCAGGTTTCAGATCCAAACAGTAGAAAATGATCATTCTTGACATTTGGAGGCATAGAGAAAAGGGACTGAGCAAAGACCATAAGGCACACATTAACTGACAGGCACAGCCAAGCCTTTTGTATGCTAATGGCCCCGCCTGTGGCTGTGTTAACACATCCTGGCTAGGGAAGGTTTGCTGTTCAGAATTTATAGGCCTCTCCTTTCTCCATGGGCAGATAGGCCCTGGAAATAGCAGTTTTGCTCAACGCTTTGGCATCCAGAGTCATTTGAAAAATCTCCTCTTGTGACAAATTATGAATACTTATCCAGTTATTGTGCAGTTCGAAAGAAAAGAAAATTAAAAATTCAGGAAGCAAGCCTATTGTTAGCAAAATAACTCTCTATTACAGAAGGACCTGTCAAATTCAGGAAATGCATACCAGCTGCTCACTGACTTCAACTGCGGCTAACAGATGACTGGGGCTTTGTATCCAGCCTTTGAGAACCTCATTCATTTGTAGGTGAAACAAGGGAACATACCTCCAGTATGTTTTCCCCATTTTTGCCTATAATTCTTATTATTGTTGGCCTTCCTGGGAAGATATGGCATTGCCCGGGATGTGATTTTGATAAGTTGAAAGGAAGTATCACAGAGGCAGAAGTGTGTCCATGATCGCCAAGCTCAGAAGTTCCAAAGTGGTGTTAGAACTGTCTAGTCAAGTATGAGGGTTTTAATGCTGGATGCCGTAGGATCTTCAGGCCAAGCTTCTCCAGTGTGTCTTATAAATGATGTGGAGCCTCTGACTGTTTTAGACGTGGGAATCTTAGATGCAGCCTCTTTACCAGTAGCAGGGTTGATCTCGAGTGGTCCAGTAAGTTCTAGAGGGTATGATGTAAGGAGCATGTCTGTGTCCTGCAGCTGTGACTGTAGAAGGGGAATCTGAAAGGGACCTGGTGGGTCTGGGTGCTAGGATGCTGGAGGCATGTCCTCAGAGGACACAGCTGGCCAGAACATGGCGACCCTGGTGTTTCTCTAGATGATGCTTCCACAGGGATGATAAAGATTCTGCTCTTTTCAGGAGAAAGGTAGCTTCATGATCCTAGTTTGAGGACACATTTACATGGCCTTCTCTGGTTCTTGTCACATCCTAGGGTTCTCCCTTTGTACCGAAAACCTTTTACTTTAGTTGGGGGACTTCCTTGAATTTCTCTTTTCTTGCCATAACCCTGCCATCATGCCTTTAAGATTTCTGATGCTGTGATAAGACATAAAAACCAAGGACACTGATAGAAGAGTCTACTTGGGATTATGGTTCCAGAGCTTTGAGAGCCCATCATGGTGGGGAAGCGTGACAACAAAGGGCAGGCATGGTGCTAGCAGCTGGGAGCTCAGTGCTCTCATGTGCAGCAGAGACTGGGACAGGAAGTGGACTAAGACTATAAACATGCAAAGCTGGCCTCCATACCTCCTGCGTCTCTTCAGACAGCACCACGAACTGGGCATCAAGTGTTCAAATATTTGAGCCCATGCGGGGCATTTCTCTTTCAAACTACTGCGTGTGTCTGCCCTTCTAGAATGTTACATTCACATCCTGGCAAGGAGTGCACTTCCTGAACCTCGACCTGTTATATAATTTATTATCATTGCATCTCAGGCCATGTCATCTTTTGAGTAGTGTAAGATATTGGGCTGCTTGGAAGGCAGAGACTCCACAGCTTCTCGTCTGTGAGTGGGGGCTCATGCTTCCCACTCTGTACAGTTGGACAGGCATCTGAGTTATTCTGCACAGTCAATCACCAGGTTTTCATATTCTTTCGTCTTTTCTTTGACTCTTCCCGGGACCCATTCATGGTTTCATTCCTATCAACAGAAGGATGATGCAGAGTTGATACTGAATTGATTAACTAATTCATCTTGCAAATAACCAGAAATTTCCTGTGGAACAACCTGGGGAGAAAGAAGGGGTGTCTTCCCAGGTACAACATTAAATACATCTCTTTTCCCCTCCCTGAGGAAGAGGAACAGGGAATGGTCTCTTTATGATCAGCCTCTTAATGTCTCTTGTCACCGGAGCAAGGTCAGATGCAAAGTGAAACCAGGCACATCTAAGGTATGGCTTGATTCTCAAGGCATCTGTGACCACATTTTGAATTTTATTTGACCAATGTCCAGAAACTCATGTTGCCATGGATACCATCTACCCTGCAGGCCTATGCTCTAGGGCCAGGTATGAATCAAGGGGCTTTGGGCAGACAATCATCATAGTTTGAAAGATCATACATTACCACATAGACTCTTCATCTTTCTAACATCATCTGCCTCTAACCCACACAACTCTCTCTACTGCTATGGTCTTTGCTGTGGTTCACATCCATCTCAAAGGCAGCTTATCTCTCCAGCCCACAAGTGTAGTAAGTTTCTGGCTTAGCCTAGTCCCAAGGTCTGGACCTGCTCGCAGCTGCTTGCTTAGTCCTGAGGTCTCAACCAGCAGTCCCAAAGTTCCAAAGAAACTCACAGAAGCTTATATCAAGTACACACTCTTTAGCCTATGGTTCAGGCTTCTTGTTAGCCAGCTCTCACATCTTAATCCATTTTTATTAATCTATGTCTTGCCACTTGGCTCATGGCTTACCTGAGTGTTTTTATATCCTGCTCATTTGACGGTAGCTCACAGTGTGTCTCCTTTAGTCTGCCCTTTTCCCCCCTTTATCTATGCTTGGAGTCTTTTGCCTGCTCATAAACTGGCTTGCCATAGTCCCAAACAATTGCTTTATTATCCAATGGTATTTCACAGCATGCAGAAAGACATCCCACATCACACAAGAGTGCACTGAGCATCCACTATGTAGCAGGTACTGCTCTGGACCCTCAGTGTAGAATATCACATAACACCTGCTTTCATATGGTGTGTGTCCCAGCAGGAAGAGAGGCAGTAAATAAACACAGACATAACGTGGTATTGGTGGTAACACACTGGGGGAGATTCAGCAGGGTGAGAGAGTGCTGTTTGTATGAGGATTCCAAGGGGACCACTGAGCTGAGACCAAATGGTCTCTAGAGAAGCAGCTCTATAAGCAGGAGGTAGACCTGGGGAAAAAAACCCACTGAGTTTGTGGTTATTTGGTCTGTTCAAGACAGAGGCAGGGAGCCATCATGCTTGGAGGTAGAGGATAGAAGGAAATGAGAAAACGGTGCAGGAATGGGGTCATGAAGGGCAAGCTGTGGGGGGCATTGAAATTGTGGTCTGAGTTGAGAAACACTATGATGTTTGGACAGAAGGAATGCAATGGGTGCTTTATGAATATAACCCTGGCTTCTCAGAGGTGAAAATGTGTGAAGGCAGGTATCTCTTTGGGAGTACTGTACAAGTCCAGGGGTGAGCTTGGGCAACATGGGGTATACTGAGCCCACAGGTGTGACCTGACCAGCCGTATTCTGTTTCCAAGTCCCCTTGGTTGCTTGTGCACCTTAGCGTCTGCACAGGGTAAACCAGATGTGATTGCTTTCAGCTTGATCCAGGACATGCACGGCCTTTGGGGCTCTGGACTGACCCCCATTCCTCCTCCCGTTCGTGTGCGTCCGTCAGTTTCACACAGTGTGTGAGGATGTCCCACTCTCATGCGTGCACATCTGCTTCTCTTATATCTTTATCCCCGGTTTGCTCCTCAGGGAGGCTCCTTCTTCTACCTCAGCACCCCTCCTCAGGGGAGTCTCCCCGAGTCCTCGGTGCTCATGTTATACGGGAGGAAGATGAAGAGAAGGAAGAAGATGGAAGGAGAGAGAAAAGGGAGTAGAGATAGACCGTAGGATGGAGACATTTCAGAAAGGGGAATTATGAGGGGTTAAGGGACAGAGAAGGACAAGAAACAAGGAGAAAGGAGGACGGGGTGAGTGCAGGGAGAGACAAGCCTGCTGTGTGTGGAGAAGGAGGTTCAGGGTCACTGGGGACAAGCAGGAGTCCCTGGGGAGCAGAGGAGAGAGAGAGAGAGAGAGAGAGAGAGAGAGAGAGAGAGAGAGAGAGAGAGAGA